>CM064884.1:54973167-55016508 GCA_003313485.2 Penstemon barbatus | reverse complement strand
AACAAAACAATTAAAAGAAATAATCCCAAATAAGTGACTGAAGACATTGAGGGGTGTTTTGGGTAATAGTCAATTAACTAGCTACACAGAAGCCCTAATATCTTAATTCAGCGTCCGTTCTCATCCCATTCTATCTTTTTCTGGTATTTTTTTTTATAAATCCGCACAAATTCCTCATCCCATTCTCTGTTCTTCTGCCATTTATTTTTACCACATAAACGCTCTCCATATTTAATCAAATTAAAGTGCTCCAAACCCACGCAGCCCCCGCCAGTTCCAGCCCGAAGTCCACCCTGCCCCGTCTCCCCTGTCCATTGGAAATGAGTGCTCGTACGACCTCCGAGCCCGCCCCGTCCAAGGCCCTCTCCATTGAATATGACCTAAGAAGATTGTGAAAAAAGAAGGCATATCTTCATTTCCTCACACTCAAGTGTCATTCAACAACTGCTAAAAGACATCAAAGAGTCGACCCTCATTCGAGAATAGTTCCAGGGTTTTCATACATATCAAGAAAGTAATAAAGACGCTCATTATTTACCTAAAATGAACTCTTTGGTTCTACTTTTGTTGATAATGTCCTTCCTACTTCTTTATTAATTAAGATATGGTATGCTACAAGTTTCTTAATATATAAGTAGGAAGTACATTTCACTTTCCATTGATACTTTTGTTACTTTTTCCTACTCTTGTCGTTATTGCTCACCATCTGGTATGAACTTCCGGCCATGAAGTGATTGTTCTCCATACCTTCCCCTCCCAATCGGTCACACTTAAACCTTCCCGTTTCGAAGTGATGTGGCTCCAAGATGATGGATGTCATTCCACTATTGATAACAATTGAAATCAACCATCCTTGGATTCATTAGCCTACTGACTCTTTTCTAGTCTAAAAAATACCCGTGATGGTATTAGGACTTGGAATTGTAACTCCTTTGAACATTGCTAAAAATAAAACTTCTAACCTAGGCAATCCTTCGACTCGCTCCAATCCCAAACCCAAACCCAAAGTTCTGAAACCCTTGCCCTTGAGGAAACACTTGAATACCATTTAGATGTTCTACTTGCGAAAGAGGAACCCATGCAAAGACAAACATGGTAAGCAAATATTGCTCGAAGAGGGGGCCAAAAACTCTTGTTTGTTCAAATTGGATTGATATTTGTTTCGTGTTTGAATTTTTTTTAGAGAAGTAGGAATGTCATTATCAATTAAAACGTGAAACTTGTTCCACACAAAGTGACGCAAATTTAACAGTAGTTTTATTGTCACTCTAATTTCATTTGAACATAAACATCACAATGAAAATCATTGCAATTAAAAAAATATATATTGCTACAAAACACTAAAATCACCGCCCATTTCATCATCAATCTTAGAAACATTAATGAGTAAACTTAACTCATAATCAATCTTAAGAAAGGAATTAAACTTTACTCAGATGTGAGAATAAAAAATCAACGATAAATGGTAAACCTAAATTATAATGATGAAGGAAAAAAAGATAAGAAATGGCTACAAGAAAAGAAGTTTAATTAACGAGTTTTGACCATTGAAAGGTATAGTAGGAATCTCTGAATTTTTTTTTTTGTGACAACAATACTTGCTGCTCTGATAATATCGTTAACCATTAAATAGAAGAAAATAAAGAAATATAAATGAAAATATAATGGCAAAAATTAATTTTTCATACCATAGAACTTGACAAATTTCACTTTTCATAACAAAATCTAGAAAAACATACTAATTCTTGACAAACGTTACAAACGAACAAGACCCCTCTCCTATTTCCGATGAACATCTACTAGAGGATGATGGTCGTGCATAAGGAATGAGATAGGGGCCAATTCGCAAAATCATCAAAATTTAATCTCTTAAATTAATCTGAATATAATAAAAAAATATTAGTAATTTAACGTTTTACAATCACGTGGCAATCTATGAAAAAAACTAACAAAACTATAATTTTTTTCACATTTGACAGGAAAATGATACATTTTTAATAAATTTGATATGAAAAGTAAAATCAACTCATTTTTATGGTATTAAAATTGTATTTTTGCCAAAAATAAATATACGGGTCATAGCTTGAAAAAGAAATTATTAAAATTGGCAAATATTATTTATGAATAAGAGTAAAAATAAGAACACCCCCTGTGGCCATGTACACCGTGAATCCAATTGAAATAGAATCATTTAATACAAAGCAAATTTTGGATAAGAATTGGAGAGATTTTCCTAAATAGGATTCCATTACTACAATATTTGCTTTTGGATAAGAATTGGAGAGATATTCCTAAATAGGATTCCATTACTACAATATAAAATGCCTAGGTTTGTTGCTGGTGGAGATGAAGACGAAGAGGATTTGTTCTTAATACAACCAACCCTCGCCCCTTACCCAAAAGACCCGCCGCGCCATGGCTACTTCCACAACATCCAGCTCCTCCGCCTCCCCTACGCAGCGGCTTTCCCACAGCCTCCGCTGCCCCTCCTCCTCCTCCGTCGCTCCTCCCAGAGCCAGAGAGTATATGGCACCTCCAATTGTAGAGTCCGAAGAGGAATTTGACAGATTTCCGCTCCCCTATGGCTACATTTCATTTGAAACAAACTAGAAGATGACAAAGAAGAAATGCGGGAAGTTTCGGAACCCGCTGATTCTTTTTCCATGACCTTGACCCTTGGAAGCCATAGAGTAACAAACAATCTAGAGAATGAGACGAAGAAAGTTCGCTCATTGAAGCTTGAACTACTCTCGGCAGAGTGTCTAGACAAAGATGAAGTGGATGTTAGCAACCCAGAAGATCTGCATGAGATGCTTCACTTATTGGAGAGCAAGATTTGGGTGGTTGATCGCAGGATTGAAGATATTCAGAATACTCCTACTACCTCCCAAGCAGGTGCTAAAGAGACATAGAATGAACCTTATCATGGTAAAGAGAAGCAACCCCTTTATCCTTTCTAAAATCATTCTTTTACTCATGTATGAGCCATTTGACTTTTCTAACCGTATATAAAAAATTTCTTGTTGTGGATTGTTTTTGCTATTTTCCTATTTGTTTCAACAATCTATTACCATGATTAATTAGTCAATTGGCATGAGCCAAATATATGAACATTTTACTACAAACTTCCAATTTCTTTTCGATTACTGTTTAATACCAAATTAAATGAAATTTCTTGCATTAGAGTAAAATCACATGGAGTGGACACTTTTTAACTATGGGAATGGCACTGAAAAGAATAAGTTGTGTAGTAATATCTTCAAAAGGATATGCGCGCGTATCGCGCTCTATTATATCTTCAAAAGGATATGCGCGCGTATCGCGCTCTATTACACAACTTATTCTTTTCAGTGCCATTCCCAGAGTTAAAAAGTGTCTACTCCATGTGATTTTACTCTAATGCAAGAAATTTCATTTAATTTGGTATTAAACAGTAATCGAAAAGAAATTGGAAGTTTGTAGTAAAATGTTCATATATTTGGCTCATGCCAATTGACTAATTAATCATGGTAATAGATTGTTGAAACAAATAGGAAAATAGTAAAAACAATCCACAACAAGAAATTTTTTATATACGGTTAGAAAAGTCAAATGGCTCATCAATGAATAATAGAATGATTTCAGAAAGGATAAAGGGGTTGTTTCCCTTTACCATGATAAGGTTCATTCTCTGTCTCTTTAGCACCTGCATGGGAGGTAGTAGGAGTATTCTGAATATCCTCAATCCTCCAATCAACCACCCGAATCTTGCTCTCCAATAGGTGAAGCATCTCATGCAGATCTTTTGGGTTGCTAACATCCACTTCATCTTTGTCTAGACACTCTGCCAAGAGTAGTTCAAGCTCCAATGAGCGAACTTTCTTCGTCTCATTCTCTAGATTGTTTGTTACTCTATGGCTTCCAAGGGTCAGGGTCATGGAAAACGAATCAGCGGGTTTCAGAACTTCCCGCATTTCTTTTTCGTCATCTTCTAGTTATGTTTCAGATGAAATGTAGCCATAGGGGCGCGGAAATATGTCAAATTCCTCTTCAGACTCTACAATTGGAGGTGCCCGATGCTCTCTGGCTCTGGGAGGAGCGTCGGAGGATGAGGAGAGGCTGCGGAGGCAGTGGGAAAGTCGCTGCGGAGGGGAAACGGAGGAGCTGGATGTTGAGAAGGCAGCCATGGCGCGGCGGGGTCTTTTGGGTAAGGGTTGAGGGTTGGTTGTATTGAGAACAAATCCTCTTCGTCTTCATCTCCACCAGCAAAAAACCTAGGCATTTTACATTTATTAATGGAATCCTATTTAGGAAAATCACTCCAATTCTTATCCAAAATTTGCTTTGTATTAAAAGATTCTGTTTCAATTCTTATCCACAGGGGTGTTTAATTTTTGCTCTTATTCATAAATAATATTTGCCAGTTTTAATAATTTCTTTTTCAAGCTATGACCCATTTATTTACTTTTAGTAAAAATACAATTTTCTTATACCATAAAAATGAGTCAATTTCAATTTTTATATAAAACTTACAAAAAATGTGCATTGTCACGTGATTGTAAAAAGTTAAATATTATATTCAAGTTAATTTAAGAGATTAAACTTTGATGATTTTCCGAATTGGCCCCTATCTCATTCCTTATGCACGACCATCATCCTCTGGTAGTTGTTCATCGGAAATAGGAGAGGTGTCTTGTTCGTCTCTTAACTGCGACACATATATAATAATAAATTTCATATTATGTTGAGTGAATTGTTCAATTTTTGCATTTGAAAATTTAATTTGTGAAACTTTTTTCCTCACAAACTTTAAACCACAGCCTAGTTTCTCAGCCATTTTCAGAAATTTTTGAGTCATCTTACTCGTTTGGACCTGAACTTCAATCTCCATGGTTTAATTCCCTCAACAAAACTAATGAAAGTTTCACTTTTATAACGTTTGTCAAGAATTGGTATTTTTTTTAGATTTTGGTATGAAAAATGAAAATTTCAAGTTCTATGGTAAGAAAAATTAATTTTTGCCTTTATTTTTTCATTTATATTTCTTTTTTTTCTTTTATTTAATGGCTAACGATATTTTCACAGCAGCAGGAAGTATTATTGTCAAAACAAATTTTCAGAGATTCCTACAATACCCTTTAATGGTCAAAACTCGTTAATGGTACTTCTTTTCTTGTAGCCATTTCTTATCCCTTTTCCTTCATCTTTATAATTTACATTTAGCAATTTCGTTGTTTTTTTATTCTCATATCTGAGTAAAGTTTTATTTCTTTCTTAAGATTGATTATGAGTTAAGTTTACTCATTAATGTTCCTAAGATTGATGATGAAAAGGGTGGAAATTTTAGTGTTGTGTAACAATATATATTTTTTTAACTGCAGTGATTTTCATTGTGATGCTTATGTTCCAATGAAATTAAAGTGATAATAAAACCACTGTTAAATTTGCGTCACTTCGCGTGGAACAAATTTCACGTTTTCGTTGATAGCGTCCTTCCTACTTCTCTAAAAAAATTCCCAAACACAAAACAAATATCAATCCAAATAGAGCAAAAAGTCTGAGTATCCGAGCAAAGATATTAAAAATGCGATTGTATCTTCGGTGTATATTGGTTGAGAGGTGGAAGAAACAAGAGTTTTTGGCCCCCTCTTCGAGCCATATTTGCTTGCCATGTTTGTCTTTGCATGGGTTCCTCTTTCGCAAGTAGAACATCTAAATGGTATTCAAGTGTTTCCTCAAGTGCAAGGGTTTAAGAACTTTAGCGCTAGTACGACATTTTTTCATTCTCTAATCATACTAAATTCCAGTGCTACTCTAGCGGCCATAGTCTTTGCGAATCGGGATCCAGTGAGAGACCGAGTTTAAGATGTTTCCATCCCACACATTCATCATGAAATTTCCCACCAAAAACACTTCTTCCAATTGCATCAATATCACTAGACACAAAGACATTATAATTAATTGGAATGCCCCTTAAGTGGTCAATCCCATCTTGCATGTGTTCTACACGTCCTAAGATGTTGAAAATGGGGTAAAACAACTTGTATATGTCTCTCACGAAAATCTATTGCAAAGAGAACGACATCACTAAAGTCGAGGGCACGAGGAGTACCAAAATTGTTGGTTCCTAGAGAACTACATCATCCAACAGAGTGTTGCAACAAACTTCATCATGTTACGATCAATTTTGCTCGATATACTTAATATATAAATTATGTAGTATATCGGTTTTTTACTTGGTAACATTGCATGTAAACTTTTTAATTGTTTCTCTTCCTTGAACAATATTTTACAACTCGGACATGTTTGAATATTTGAATTCCTTCCTGTAATGCTATCATTAAAAAAAATAAGAAGTATAAATTATTGTGTTTTCACTCTCGTGTTTGAGTTTTGAACCGTTATTCTCGTTTACATATTCTTCATGCATGAACATACAACAAAAAACTAACAACTTCTTAGTTAAGTAATTAATGCACTACTTACAATGATACGTACGCCTTGAGGGTTTTTTATGCTTGACTGGCCACATTACTTAGATATATATAGTGCCATGAAGTATGGTCTAAATACATGTTGAACCCATAAATATCGTGTAAGCAATGACATGAGTAATTAAATGGCAAGGAAAAGTTAGCACAATTGATTAGGTAAAACAATTGGCTGAAGTGAAATCGAGTTACACGTACAAAGTGCCTTAACCTAAATTTACATGTTTATCTATTGAAATAATTAAAATCAAACAAGAAATATATAGTGCCGATGTAATATTGAACAATGTAATATTAAAGAGGTGGTAATATAGTAGTAGAGGTGGTTCTCGGTTTGATCCTACAACGGTTAAACGACATCTTAGAAATGTAAGCTAGAAGAAAGTAAGAACGTTTAATACTTAATCGTTTCTAACAGCCCCAGCCCCCACTCAATATTCTTTTTACGAAACCTAACACATGTTAGGCTAAATTTCACATTGCCCCCCTGAAGCGAGCTACTCATTAACAATCAATTAGATATATATAGTGCCGATGTAATATTGAACAATGTAATATTAAAGAGGTGGTAATATAGTAGTAGATGTGGTTCTCGGTTTGATCCTACAACGGTTAAACAACATCTTGATCTAGAAATGTAAGCTAGAAGAAAGTAAGAACGTTTAATACTTAATCGTTTCTAATAGCCCCAGCCCCCACTCAATATTCTTTTTACGAAACCTAACACGTGTTAGGCTAAATTCCACATTGCCCCCTGAAGCGAGCTACTCAGTAACAATCAATTTATTATATAATAGGTGTCGTTTGACTCGTCCTCACAGCATACTCATTAACAATCAATTTATTATATGAGTATCCGAGCAAAGATATTAAAAATGCGATTGTATCTTTGGTGTATATTGGTTGAGAGGTGGAAGAAACAAGAGTTTTTGGCCCCCTCTTCGAGCCATTTTTGCTTACCATGTTTGTTTTTGCATGGGTTCCTCTTTCGCAAGTAGAACATATAAATGGTATTCAAGTGTTTCCTCAAGGGCAAGGGTTTAAGAACTTTGGGTTTGGGTTTGGGATTGGAGCGAGTCGATGGACTGCCTAGGTTAAAAGTTTTATTTTTGGCAACGTCAAAGGAGATACTATTTCAAGTCCTAATACCATCACGGGTATTTTTGAGATTAGAAAAGAGTTTGTAGGCTAATGAATCCAAGGATGGTTGATTTCAGTTGTTTTCAATAGTGGAACGACATCCATCGTGTTGGAGCCACATCATTTCGAAACGGGAAGGTTTAAATGTGACCGATTAGGAGGGGAAGGTATGGAGAACAATCAGTTCATGGCCGGAAGTTCATACCAGATGGTGAGCAATAACGACAAGAGTAGGAAAGTAACAAAAGTATCAACGGAAAGTGAAATGTATTTCCTACTTCTATATTAAGAAACTTGTAGGTTAGTATACCATATCTTAATAAAGAAGTAGGAAGGACATTATCAACAAAAGTAGAACCAAAGAGTTCATTTTAGGTAAATAATGAGCGTCTTTATTACTTTCCTGATATGTATGAAAACCCTGGAACTATTCTCGAATGAGGGTCGACTCTTTGATGTCTTTTAGCAGTTGTTGAATGACACTTGAGTGTGAGGAAATGAATATATGCCTTCCTCTATCACAATCTTCTTAGGCCATATTCAATGGAGAGTGCCATGGGCGGGGCAGGTTCGGAGGTCGGAGGAGAACACATCTCCAATGGACAGGGGCGGCGGGACGGGGTAGCCTTCGGGCTGGAACGGGCGGGGGTCGCGTGGGTTTGGAGCACTTTAATTGTGGGTTTGGAGCACTTTAATTTGATTAAAGATGGAGAGCATTTATGTGGTAAAAATAAATGGCAGAAGAAGAGAGAATGGGATGAGGAATTTGTGCTGATATATAAAAAAAAATGCCAGAAGAAGAGAGAACGGGATAAGAACGACCACTGAATTAAAATATTAGGGCTTCTGTGTAGCTAGTTAATTGACTATTAAACAAAACACCCCTCACTGTCTTCAATCACTTATTTGGGATTATTTCTTTTAATTGTTTTGTTATATATTATTTTATATATGTAAAATTAATTATTTAAAGTAATTTTTAATAAAATTAAAATTTTCTCCTAATTATATTAAATTTGTAGAACTTAATTATTTAATAAAATGTGTTATTTAATAAATATATTTAGTCAGCAATTTTTAATTGAATTATTTAATATAATAATTTTTTTTAATAAAATTAAAATCATTAATAAATCATTAGTATTGTAATTAAATTTATTTATGGACAAATCATTAATAAGTAGAATTACATGTGAGAGTGGGCAAAAGAAAAAAATGGAATAAATTCCATTCCGTAGCCTTGCCATTGGAGACGACCAGGCAGGGCTTGGGGTGGGGGCAGGGCCAGCCCCGGGGCTCCGGAGTCCCCCACACCACCATTGGACATGGCCTTACAATCATCCCCCCCCCTAGTACGACATTTTTTCATCCTCTAATCATACTAAATTCCAGCGCTACTCTAGTGGCCATAGTCTTTGCGAATCGGGATTCAGTGGGAGACTGAGTTTAAGATGTTTCCATCCCACACATTCATCAAGAAATTTACTACCTAAAACACTTCTTCCAATTGCATCAATATCACTAGACACAAAGACATTATAATTAATTTCGAATGCCCCTCAAGTGGTCAAGCCCATCTTGCATGTGTTCTACACGTCCTAAGATGTTGAAAATGGGGTAAAACAACTTGTATATGTCTCTCACAAAAATCTATAGCAAAGAGAAGGACATCACTAAAGTCGAGGGCACGAGGAGTACCAAAATTGTTGGTTCCTAGAGAACTACATCATCCAACAGAGTGTTGCAACAAACTTCATCATGTTACGATCAATTTTGCTCGATATACTTAATATATAAATTATGTAGTGTATCGGTTTTTTACTTGGTAACTTTGCATGTAAACCTTTTAATTGTTTCTCTTCCTTGAACAATATTTTACAACTCGGACTTGTTTGAATATTTGAATTCCTTCCTTTAATGTTATCATTAAAAAAATTAAAAAGTAAAACATTATTGTGTTTTCACTCTCGTGTTTGAGTTTTGAACCGTTATACTCGTTTACATATTCTTCATGCATGAACGTACAACAAAAACCTAACAACTTCTTAGTTAAGTAATTAATGCTCTACTCACAATAATACGCCTTGAGGGTTTTTTATCCTTGACTGGCCACATTACTTAGATATATATAGTGCCGATGGATGAAGTATGGTCCAAATACGTGCTGAACCCATAATATCGTGTAAGCAATTACGTGAGTAATTAAATGGCAAGGAAAAGTTAGCACAATTGATTAGGTAAAACAATTGGCTGAAGTGAAATCGAGTTACACGTACAAAGTGCCTTAACCTAAATTTACATGTCCATCTATTGAAATAATTAAAATCAAACAAGAAATATGGGTTCAAGGCATAAAAGGCTAAAGTGAGTGAAGTGTCTGGAATATCAAGGCAATGTCATTTGCTTATTAATTGACTTTGAAAAAATAAATTATTTTGAGGGGTAAATTACGAATACCCCTGAGGTAAGGTTTAATTATGTAAATCCTTAACGTATTGGGTATTACGAAATTCCCTTGTGGTTTGCCAACATCTTACAATTGACCCCTTACCCCTGAAAGTTTCAACTTTGTCCCAAGGGGGTTACTTGTAATGTCTAATATCTCATAAATTATCAAGTTGAATTAACAAATAAATTAATCAAATTGTATAATTTCCCATAAGTTTAAAAAATAACGATATTTTAACATATTTATTAAAAATTTAATTTCTAAATTAAAAAAAAAAACTTTCTTAATTATTTTTAATAAATTTACGAAATTTATCTACATATTTAATTGAATATATTTTATTATTATAAACTTAAAAATAAAATTAAAAAATTATATTGTATTTTTTTCTTATAAATAATAGATTTATTAATACAGTATAAAAATAACAAGTATAATTAAATGTGTAAATAAATTTCTTTTATTTATGAAATATAAAATATAAAATAATTTATTTTAACTAATTTCTTTTATTTATAAAATATAATTAATGAAATTTTTTTAATTTTTTATTATAAAAATTAAATTGTTAATAAGTATGTAAAAATAAGATTTTTTTTTTGGAAACTTATGTGCTATAATACAAGTTTTTCAATTTCTTGGTGGTACATATATAATGATCAATTTAATAATTTATAAGATATTACAATTAGCATTCAGGCTTTAATTTGTTTAAGATGTTACTAACATTACAACTAGCCCCCTAGGGGCAAAGTTGGAATTTTTCAGTGATAAGGGGTTAATTGTAAGATGGTGACAAGTCTCAGGGGAATTTTTATAATACTCAATATGTGAGGGAGGTAACATAATTGAGCCTTAATTACCTCGTGGTATTCGTAATTTATCCTAATTTTTATTGATTGGAGGGAGTAGCTTGACCTTGTCACATCTCAGTAGCAACTATAACATTACAATGAGGTGTGGATTTTTAGATATGCTACAAGAAAATTGAATCCTTCTGATAAGATATTAATTGATAAGATTAAATGTGTCATTTTTTATCTATGAAGTGATAATAAGTTAGATATTGTCGCTTCATAGACATATTAGTTTAAAATATTAGGAAAAAAGTCAGTAACATTTAGTGATACTCCAAAAGTGATAAATAAATATTGTCAATAAATCATTGTGATAATATTTATTGTCATTAAATTGTCGCTAAAAGAGTGTTGCTAATTGATAATAGTGACAAATTAATTACCAAACTCTTTTTAGTAAACGTTATCAGTGACAATTTTAAGAAAACATTGTCACTATTTTAGTTGGCATTATTATTATTGTGACAACACTAAAAAAATTTAGACATATAATCACATGCAAATAGTGATAACTTTTACTTTGTCACCTAGAATCCTGTCACTAATACACAAATTTCTTGAAGTGATATTAATATTTTTTCATTACAATCTCCTGCCGTTGTTGGCCTAAATATTATTTCAAATGAATGTTCATGTGAAATTTAGACTTTATGTTTATATTGCTTTTATCATTTTTATGCGTTGATTTGTTTTCAGAAGAAAAAAAATTGAATATGAAGTTTCCAGGTATGGCATGATATCCAGCGAGTTCCATTTATCTTCACATGAAATAATATATGATAATTGGCTTTTGATTTGAATACATAGGGATTTTATTTTACTAAAAAACATTAAGAAAAATCACGTGGTTATATTATTAGCAAATAATATCCACGTATCTAGAAATGGGCTTTTTGCACTTTGTAACTCCGGAACATAGAAAAATAGGCACTTTGCACCCCTGAAACTTAGATATAGCACTTTGCAGCTTTGAAATATGAAAAATATAGCACTTTGCACCCTCTTATATTTTCAAGCAAAAACTCAAGGGCAAAATAAGTAATTCTATTGTAAATCTTTGGCACTTTGCCCCCCAAAATAAAATTAGCACTTAACACTCCCTAATTAAGAACAAATTAACAACTTGCACCCCCAAAACACAATAAATGGACACTTTGCACCCCAAAATACATAATTAACACTTAACACCCTCAAATTAAAAAAAAAAAAAAAAACTCAAACCCCTCATTTTTTCCTGCAAAGTTGACCATTATGGTGAAATTTTTTCAAGGCAAAATAGGTAATTATTTATGGGTCTTTGATATGTTAAAGTGGACAATGGGTCTTCGCGAGTACTTTATTTAGTTATTTAAGGTTGTATTGTTGAAAAGAAAGATGGAGAGAGAAATGAGTATTCGAGTATTTATAATTGTATTTTGCAAATTTAAGAAAAAAATTCAATTACCTATTTTGCCTTAGATTTTTTTCATTCCGATAGTCAACTTTGTCAAAAAAAAAAGGAGGGGTTTGGGTTTTTAAATTTGAGGGTGTTAAATGTTATTTTTTTGTTTTGGGGTGCAAAGTACCAATTTATTGTGTTTCAGGATGGAAGTTGCTGATTTGTTCATAATTAGAGGGTGTTAAGTGCTAATTTTATTTTGGCGATATAAAGTGCGAAATTCTCAAGTTTTGAGGGTGCAAAGTGCCAATACTATTGAATTACCTATTTTGCCCTTGAATTTTTGCTTGAAAATAAACGAGGGTGCAAAGTGTTGTATTTTTCATATTTGAAAAGTGCAAAGTGCTAAATCTAAGTTTTAGGGGTGCAAAGTGCCTATTTCCCATGTTTTGGAGGTGCAAAGTGCAAAAAGCCCTCTAGAAACTCTTTCACAAAATTCAAATAAATAAGCTCAAAACTGTGTTAACAAACTTAACATAAAATACATAGATGTGTTTGTTTCACCTTTTTTCAAGATGCTTTATAAAAAATGAGAGAATATTTTGAGATGTTCTTGATTTTTAAGTATTCAAAAAATGGAGAACTAATCAACCTACACTCGAGGTTTTTTATAATTACAGTGACCATCTCCATATTTGGATAGGTATTGGATTCCTTAAGTTCATCCCTTCATTTTAAAAAACATGAATTTCATAACTGCTCTAGTTCAGGGGTGGATCCAGGATTTTTGGTCGGGGGATAAACTTATACAAAAAAAAATTCTATCAAACAGTTAAACTTAAAGTTTATATTATTCACGAGAAAATATATGACGCTGGGGAGATGGAGTTTGACAAAAATAAATCTTTGAGCAAGTATGCTCTACGAACTCTCTATGGAATGTTAGAATCATATAACGTTATATGAAGTCGTAGAACGGGATCACTCGAAAGCTCGGCAAGTTCGTTTCAATATGAAAGTTTGAAAGCTCATGAGGGTCACTTTGAATGTGAACGTTACTTGAAGACTCATCGTGAGGTGTAGGTGTAGCCTTAAAGTATCTATCCATATTTCTACTTACCGAGTTATTATTAGAGTGAGTTGTGTGATATTAATTGGACTTTTCATTGAGGCGGATAGAGTGAGTTATTATTAGAATGCGTTGTTAGATATTAATTGGACTAAGATTATATTTTGGACTGAAAATTTCATATAAGCTAACTTACTGAGTTTTTTTTTATTTTAAAAAAAAAAAAAAAAAAATACACCACTCCTATACTATAAAGAATAAAAATAAAAATTAGGAGGGGCTATAACCCCCCTCCCCCCTTGTCCCCAGGGGCGGATTTACATTGCCCCCCCCCCCCCCCCCCCCAAGATTTTGATTTTTAATAATATATTTTTGGGTTAATTATAGTGACCTCCCCTGAGGTTTGATGAAACTCGCGTTCATTCCCCTCTAAGAATACTAATTACTCGGACCTCCCCTGAGGTTTGCAAAACCTTACAAAACCCTAACGGAGACTAACGGAGGTCGATGGAATGCGTGAAATTACTCTCTTGCCCTCATCAATTTTAATTACTTCGACCTCCCCTAAGGTTTACAAAACCTTACAAAAATTTATATTTGCCTATTAGTCCCCAAACTTTAATAAAATTAAATTTACACATAAAAAGAAAAGAAAAACTAACCCCTCCCCCGATTTATATCACATAAAAAAGAAATAAAATAGTTTATTAATTATGCAATTAATAGTAATAATAAATATGTAAATAAGATTTTATTTTTGTATTTTATAATAAAATATTTTTTAATTGTATTGTATTTAAGTAAGATATAAATTTTTATATCTTACTTAAATAATTGTATTGTATTTAAGTAAGATATAAATTTATGATTTCACTGTTGAAAATATTAAACACTTATATATATATATATATATTTAAGTTTAAAACTGAAATAACCCATAAATTTAATTATTTACAAATACCTCATAGATAATTATTTTATAAAAGGGTATTTGAATTAGTATCTTTATATTTTGTAAAAAAAATATTTATTGATTTTTTTTAGTTAAATTATTATAAAATACATATTTCAATACTGTATAATTTATCAATAGTGTAAAAAATAATTTATTAATTATGTAAACAAGATTTATTTTAGTATTTTATAGTAAATATTATTTAATAGTATTGGGTTTAAGTAATCAATAAATTATTGTCTGGGATCGCTGGTTCCAGGCCGGCGACTGCCTGGGATATTCTTCCCAGGTTGTCGCCGGCCTGGATCCGGTGATCCCAGGCTGTCGGGACGGCCTGGGAAGGTGGTGGCGGCGGGGTTGGGGGTTTGGGGTGGGGTGGGGTGGGATGATTTTAGGATTTTTAAAAAATAATATTTATATTTTTATATAAAAATTAAAATATTATTGAATATATATTTTTTCTTTAAAAATTGTTATGTTATATTTATGAATAATTAAAAAAATAATAATTTCCCAACAAATAAGTTCTTTAATTATTTCATATTAATAAAACTTGAGTTGACATATGTGTAATATGTGTAATATTTTTTTCTAAAATATTATTGGCTAATATAAAATTTTATAAACATGTGTAATATTTTTTCTAAAACATTATTGACCATTATAAAATTTTATATTTATAGACATAAACATTAAACTTGAGTATTTTCAATATTTTTCTATCAAGTAAAATATAAGAACACTAAAAATAATAATAATAATAATAAATTTGAATGTTTATATTTATTTGAATTTATATACACAAATAAGAGGGACAATGTGGAAATCTATACATTAAAAATAAATTTTAATGTTTATATTTATTTGAATAAAAATAATTTCTTGTAAGAGTTAGTAGTGTATTTCTCTTTGCATATATTTTACAGTAAGTAAGAAAATACTTTAGAAATATTTAAAATGTTATTTTAAATATAAATATACATTAATAAAGTCATTGCACATTTTATATAAATTTAACAACATTTTAATCCCCAAATGTAATTTGACATTGCTGCTAGATCCATTCTCATGCAACAATGTAACATTTGCTGAGAGGGGTAATATAGTCCATACATATTTGCTACAGTAAGTCGGGGGCAAAAATGGCAATCTTCAAAAAATTTATGATGACGTAAGCAAAAATTAACGGAACCCTAACGGTTGTAATGTTTTTCAAACCTCGAGGGAGGTCCGAGTAATTAGTATTCTTAGAGGGGAATGAACGCGAGTTTCACCAAACCTCAGGGGAGGTCCCTGTAATTAACCCTATATTTTTACATTAAGGCCTCCCAAGATTTTGATTTTTTATACGGAGTAATATATTTTTACATCATTATTAATTTGCACTGTTTTTTATTGATCTACATTAGAAACATGTTATTTTAAGTCACTCAAGATGTAATATATTTACTAGCAGTGTGATCTAATTAAATTGTAATTAATTCACTCAATTACTTGTATGTATTGTGTAAAACTTATGTAATAGTACAAGTACAATCATGTTAGCTTAATTGTTATAAAGTAATAAAATTTGTGAAAATAGGCTTAGAAATAAGACATGGAATCGATATTTTATGAATAATTTAATTATTTAAATAGAGAAAGAGGATTGTGCGAATTTGATATTTATTTTATTATAGCTAATTTTATGATACGAAAAATATCGTGATAATTCTAAACTTTTTAAATAAAAAATATTTTTTGAAGTCTAAATTCAATATTGTGATAGTATGTTTTATATATAGTTTTATATTTGTGTACTTATGTAAATAAAATATATTAATTATTAAACTATTTCTACTGATGCTATGTTTCGGCCCCCTCGACTTCTAATTCCTGAATCCGCCCCTGCTTGTCCCTATGTACGTCCGCCTATGCTCTTGGAGTACCATCTAAAAAACTTAAAAACGGTAAGGGTGGCCCGATTTTACCCCATTTACCCATTGATTTTCACCTAATTTTTCATCTTTTCAACTCGTTTTTAGTTGATTCAATCCAAATTCACAAATTTCTACTAATTTTACCAATTTTTCACATCATTTTTTATGGTATCGGCATCCTCCATTAGAAATTTACGCTGTAAGGGTCACTATAATGAATTCAATAGTTAGTGTAATTTCTCAAACATGGAGATTGATCAATGTAATTACATTGAACCTCAAGGGTAGTTCGAGTAATTTTTCTTTTAAGTTTATCTGAATTTTGAGAGATAAAAATATCACAACCCTAATCCTTCAACTTTTAAAACCTTTCAAAAATACCCCCAAAGTTTCAAAAATTGAAAACATTAACTTTCTTAAAAAAATAAATCAAGATCCAAACATATAAGCAATATTTAAACAATATACTCTATAGCTCTTCGTAGCAAAGCACAACCTTTGTGCCTTGCCTGCGCATCCAATTTTCACTTAGTGCGCATCTTGGCGCTATAGCGCAAAAGCGCGCATTGATTTTGAACAAGAACAAAAATTAATTTTAAAAAGAACGGAACATCAAATTTACACCATTCCAAGTCCTTAATTAAACTTTTTATATTTCCATAAATATAGAACATTTCATAGTCTTAAAATATGTCGGAAATGCATTGTCAATAACTTAGATGCACTTGACAGTATAAGTTACACTTGAATTTAAATGATAAAATAATCACAATAATGAACTAAGTGCACTATAGCAACATAAATTACATCTAAAATCAAATGATAAAAGTTTTTTTTTCAACATAAAGACAAAATAAAACATCTACAATTCTCAGCTTGGGGTACTTATGATGAGATCAAGCCAGAGGAATCCACTTGAGTGACCAAAATCACTTGGAACAATAAGAAATTTCTTTATTGGAAGTTGTGGATTCACGTTTGGCATGCACTCTGCAACGGTTTTAAAACTGATCGAGGTGTTTGCATATTTAACCGAAAGCTCATAAAGTACTTCTCTCTTTGAAGAAGCCCGCGCAAGACAAATAATATTAAAACAACTACCAAAAGTCTCATTCCTACGATTAAGGATAAAAAGCATATATGTTACCTTTTCTTGAAGAATAGCATATTTCTGTTCTTTATCCATTGGAATGGCGACTTGACAGTTGAAAAAGAATATGATTGAAAAATCTGAATGTGCATGTTCTGTGAAAAAGTGTGGTTACAAGCACTTGGATATGCCAACAAAGGCACAACCAGGGCATGAGCAAGTAGCATATATGCAGGTCTTCTCATGATTCACTTTATCATTGTAATGCACTTTTTTAGTTGAGGAGATATTCATTGGACTATGAAATCAGATTTTTAGTGTATAGATACATATACACACAATATGGGTAGGAGGTAATTATAAAATTACTCACCAGTTCCACCAACACATGTCTTTCTTAAGGGTAGTGGAGTTTACTCTACCCAAGGGCATGCCATAGCAGTCCTTAGGCTGTCCTAAGAGAGAAAATTATTGGTATTTAGCAGACTAAAACATTCTGTCCCCCTAAAATTTTGGAAACTTACATTTCGGCCCTTAAAATAAAATTATGTGCATCCAAGCCCAAAAGTTTTCAAAAAGGTCTTATTGTCATTTTAAAGTAACTTTTATATTTTGAGTTTTTTCAAAGTCCAAAAGATCACAATTTTTAATTAAATTGTATATTTTAGTTCAAATTAATGCTCAACTTTGAAAATAAAAGTAGCACATCAATTTGGTCTAAAAATCCAAGCAAAAGGGTTCGAAATTTTTGGGGCGTTACAAGAAGATTGATTGGGAGATTTATATAACTTACCATTACTCGTCATGACATTTCTTATGCAGTCCATAAGCTAGGCCAATTTGTTTTTCTAAACCAACTAATGCTCATATACCTGACACTCACAATCTTCTTAGGTATTTAAAATCTAGAACAGGACAAGGATTATACTATTCTAAATCTTCTGACCTTGCTTTGACAGGGTTTTGTGACTCAAACTGGGGATCCTGCTTGGACTCTAGACGTTCAACAAGGGGGTTTTGCATTTTTTTAGGGAATTCCCTTATATCTTGGAAAGCGAAGACACAACTCATTGTATCTAAATCTTCTGCTGAGGTAGAGTAATCATGCTTTAGCTTCTATTACTAGTGAAATTTTGTGGCTTTCACAGTTGCTACAAGATTTGCAAGTAAAATCAGACTTACCTCATGTGGTTTATTGCGATAATGCTTCGGCCATCCATTTAGCTCAAAATCCAATTTTCCATGAGCATACCAAGCATATAGAGATTGATCTGTATTTTATTCGCGAACATATCACACGCAATCACCTCAAACTTCTTCAAATTTCATCCAAAACTCAACTTGTTGATGTTCTAACTAAACCTCTTCCAAAAATCGCAATTCTCCTTATTTTGTTCAAGGTGGGCATTCATAATTTATACGCTCCATCTAGCGGGGGTACCAGCAGAGTTTCAATTATCTACAAATTTGGATAAAAGATCAGTAAAAGAATTGAGAAGAAATGCAAAAAAAAATGAACCCTGATGTTCAATCAATTAGACCGTTAGGACTTTGTATTGTATTCATTCGCATTTAATTTCACATTTTCATTCACCGCCTTTGTTAGTTAGTTAGTTAGTCTGGTAGGATAATTTTATTTTTTTGCCCCTGTGTTTTTCTATCTAACCAGAGGTCTGCTACTTTATTTGATATAGAAAAACATCCACATTTAATAAAAGGGTTCTCTGTTTATAACACAAGTCTCTAAAATCAAAATATTTTCTTCATTGATCAAGCTCTTAACAAATATGTAAAAGAAAAGGTTGCTAATTACTGCCAACATAAGATAAACATGCAATAATTATAAATTGTCTTTTAATCAAAAGGTATTTTATCTTTTCCTCACACATACTCATATTTTAACTTAATATTAACATAAAATCAATAGTACTTGAAATTCATTTTTGCAACGAATCCTTTACAAATTATTTTAATTTATCAAATATGTAGTTATTCTTCATCATCAACTTATACAAATTGGAATATTAGCCTAGTTTGTTACTTTGGCCACAATTGTGTCAATATATAGAACAATTATAAGTACAAGTTTCGTATAAGGTGGGCGTTCATAATCTATACGTTCCATCTTGCGGGGTATCAGCAGAATTTCAATTATCTACAAATTTGGATAAAAGATCAGTAAAAGAATTGAGAAGAAATGAAAAAAAATGAACACTGATGTTCAATCAATTAGACCGCTAGGGCTTTGTATTGTATTTAATCGCATTTAATTTCACGTTTTCATTCACCGCCTTTGTTAATTAGTTAGTTTGGTAGGATAATTTTACTTTTTTGCCCCTGTTGTATTTCTCTATTTAAGCCGAGGTCTGCTACTTTATTTGATATAGAAAAACATCCACATTCAATAAAAAGGATTTTGTGTTTCACAAGTCTCTAAGATCAAAATATTTCTACATCTTCTTCATTGATCAAGCTCTTAACAAATATGTAAAAGGTTGCTAATTACTGCCAACATAAGATAAACGTGCAATAATTATAAATTATCTTTTAATCAAAAGGTATATTATTGTATCCTCACACATACACATATTTTAACTTAATATTAACATAAAATCAATAGTTCTTGAAAATTCATTTTTGCAACGAATCCTTTACAAATTATTTTAATTTATCAAATATGTAGTTATTCTTCATCATCAACTTATAACAAATTGAAATAATGTATAATTATTCAGCCTATTTTGTTAATTTGATCAAAATTGTGTCAATATATAGAACAATTATAAGTACAAGTTTCGTATAAGTTATAATGCAACATAGCGCAAGTTGAAAAGGCATATACGCGTCACTAAGTAATTATTTAGGAAACAAAAAAGTTGCAAGGAAAGAAACCAAAAGATCATGATCATAAAATTTAATGAAAGGTGATTATTTAGGACAGTACATATTGTTACATGCTAAGTTACAACAACAGCAAATCGTTCTTACAATCTAAAACACAAGTAACATCAACATCCATCCACAGGAAGTCAAGTCTAGACACTCAATAAATACATTACATATTCCAACATCAACAAATTAGGTGGATTAGGTTGCATATTATCTATCATAGTAACATAGAAGAAGCTGCCTTCTCACCAAACTCCAGCTTCAAATTCTTAATACTCTCTTCAGTTTCCAGCAATTTTGCCTGCAAAACATCAATCGAAAGTAAAACCCACCATTTGTCTGAAGATTATAAGGTAAGACGTAAATGAATAAAAAAATTATACGAATTTAAGGTAAGGCAAAATACAATTTTCTGTGTTCACGAACACACCGAGCCGGACATGAAACTGTTCGTACTCGTTTTGAGATTGCCAGCGAGCTTGACTTTTTTTCAAGCTCAGGTTGGTAAGGAAGTAAACGAACATGAGCCGAGTTCTTCACGAGCCGGGTCCGAGTCGAACGACTAGTAACTCACATCGATTTTTCCCCTACTAAGGTAGTGTAACTTATCTAAAATGTAAATTTCATTGCGGCAACAACAAAAAATAGCACTAAAAAAACCCATTCATGCGAGGGGTCAAGAATTTACCCAATTTCCACCTTCAATATACTTAGTTCTATTTATATATTGTTTAATGTGACAGTAAAAATTAGTTACAAGTATATCTCTTCCATGCAGCAAATTAAACCTGAAACTTGTAATTAATATTATAATGTGATTAAATTTGGGGGAAAGAAAAAGCTCCATTTTAATTAACTAGACATCAAATACATTATACATAATTTAAGATAATGAAGAACAAGTTAGCTAAGTTTCTAAAATTTGAGCTTGCTAGGCTGCCTTTACTAGTCCGAACTATTGAAATTGCCAAGGAAAATGAAATTGATATCATCTAATGCAGTACCTAAATAATACGTGAACGTCCCTCATTCTTTAATTTTTCTTGAATCCCAATCAAAGCATGTTTGGCAACATTTTGTTCGGCTGTCTTTCTGTTTGAAAACTTATCTGGTGATACAAAGCATAATCCGCCCACTTTGGATCTAAAGAGGGGTGGCTTCCGAGTTCCATCATTATCAGTTTTATAACCTGGGCATAATAAAGAAGCTTTAAGTGCACATTCTTGTAGACGGTACTTGTACCAGGAATAAGTTTAATTAAATCCTGGTACAAGAACCGTCTACAAGAATGTGCACTTAAAGCTTCTTTATCACTCCCAATTTATAAAACTGATAATGATGGAACTCGGAAGCCACCCCTCTTTAGATCTAAAGTATGGGTGGGCGGATTTTGCTTTGTATCACCAGATACGTTTTCAAACAGAAAGACAGCCGAACAAAATGTTGCCAAACATGCTTTGATTGGGATTCAAGAAAAATTAAAGAATGAGGGATGTTCACGTATCATTTAGGTACCAAAGAAAACAAGTGAGTTTCTATATGATAAGACTTTCAAAACTGCTTCTAGTTATTGTTAGAATATTACGTGGGACATTGTTTTAAATCTCCTTTATTCTCTCAAAAGGGGACAAAGTGTATTTAATTAAATATGAGGGCAAAAGAAGAAATTAGAGGATTTTGCCCACGGTTTTTTATGTGAATATGTTGAAAGTTTGAAACTCATAGTTGGGTGCATTTAAAGCGTGAAGGATACTTGGAGGAGTGAACATGATACAATTCATAGATAAGGGAAAAAAATTGGGGACGCACTGAATATAGTTGGAGGGGGCATAGTGGAATTTAGCCTATAAAATATTGAACACGTGTTAGGTTTCATAGAAAGATTATTCCGTGGGGACTGTTAGAACTTATGATTTTAGATCAAAAGGTGGTAATATAATAGTAGAGGTGGTTCTTGGTTTGATCCTACAACGGTTAAACAACCTCGCCCCCACTTGATATTCTTTTTACGAACCTAACACGTGTTAGGCTAAATTCCACATTGTCCCCTGAAGCTAGCTAAACACTGCTTTGTTTATAGTTGGTCATCAAACGAAAAACTACCTTGGTAATAAATAAGTACGTCATATAGATCGAACAATCATAAAAAAAGTAAAGTTTATATTTATACCAGCCATCGTTGCATTTTGGCAAAAGGATGTTGGCTAAAGGACATCTGGAGAAGGATATTCACTCTCTTCAATTTACGTAACCCAAATCTATGAATAGCTGACAAATTACACCACCAGATCTATAACCAAGTTCTTTAGCATAAAACTGAAACTTAATTTCAAGTTTATATATTGCAACAAATAAAGAAGAACTAAGAGGAACATGATAGAGACCTGAAAGACTGGAGAGCAGAGATGATTGAAACAGATCGGACATTTCAGCAATTCCGGGTCCGTCAGGGTCATGGAAAACGAATCAGCCGGTTCCGGAACTTCCCGCATTTCTTCTTCGTCATCTTCTAGTTCTGATTCAGATGAAATGTAGCCATAGGGGTGAGGAAATCTGTCAAATTCCTCTTCAGACTCTACAATTGGAGGTGCCCGATAATCTCTAGCTCTGGGAGGAGCGGCGGAGGAGGAGGAGGGGCAGCGGAGGCGGTGGGAAAGCCGCTGCGGAGGGGAGGCGGAGGAGCTGGATGTTGAGGAAGCAGCCATGGCGCGGCGGGTTCTTTTGGGTAAGGGTCGAGGGTTGGTTGTATTGAGAACAAATCCGTCTTCCTCTTCATCTCCACCAACAAAAACCTAGGCATTTTATATTGTAGTAATGAAATCCTATTTAGGAAAATCTCTCCAATTCTTATCCAAAGTTTGCTATGTATTAAATGATTCTGTATACAGGGCCACATGGGGTGTTCTTATTTTTGCTCTTATTCATAAATAATATTTGCCAATTTTAATAATTTCTTTTTTAAGCTATGACTCATTTATTTACTTTTAGTAAAAATATAATTTTTATATGCATGAATTGAGTCGATTTCAATTTTTATATCAAACTTACAAAAAATGTGTATTGTCACGTGATTGTAAAAAGTTAAATTACTAATATTTTTTTTTATTAAATTCAGAATAATTTAAGAGATTAAACTTTCACGATTTTGCGAATTGACTCCTATCTCATTCTTCATGCATGATCAGCATCCTCTGGTAGTTGTTCATCGAAAATAGGAGAGGAGTCTTGTTCGTCTCTTAACTGCGAACACATACATATGATAAATTTCATATTAATTTGAGTGAATTGTTCAATTTTTGCATTTGAAATTTTAAATCGTGAAACTCTTTTCATCACAAATTTTAAATCACGATCACAGCTTAGTTTCTTCACCTTTTTCAGAAATTTTTGCATCATCTTACTTGTTTGGACCTGAACTTCAATCTCCATGGTTTAATTCCCTCAACAAAACTAATGAAAGTATCACTTTTGTAACGTTTGTCAAGAATTGGTATGTCTTTTTATATTTTTGTATGAAAAATGAAATTTGTCAAGTTCTATGGTATGAAAAATTAATTTTTGCCTTTATTTTTTCATTTATATTTCTTTATTTTATTCTGTTTAATGGTTAACGAAATTGTCACAGCAGCAGCAAGTATTGTTGTCAAAACAAATTTTCAGAGATTCCTACAATACCCTTTAATGGTCAAAACTCGTTAATGGAACTTCTTTTATTGTAGCCATTTCTTATTTTTTTTTCCTTCATCTTTATAATTTACATTTAGCATTTTCGTTGTTTTTTTATTCTCACATATGAGTAAAGTTTTATTTCTTTCTTAAGATTGATTATGAGTTAAGTTTACTCATTAATGTTCCTAAGATTGATGATGAAAAGGGTGGCAAATTTAGTGTTGTGTAGCAATATATACTTTTTTAACTGCAGTGATTTTCGTCATTGTGATGCTTATGTTCCAATAAAATTAGAGTGATAATAAAACTACTGTTAAATTTGCGTAACTTTGCGTGGAACAAGTTTCACGTTTTTGTTGATAACGTCATTCCTACTTCTCTAAACAATTCTCAAACACAAAACAAATATCAATCCAAATAGAGCCAAAAGTGCGAGTATCCGACCAAAGATATTAAAATTGCGATTGTATCTTCGGTGTATAATGGTTGAGAGGTGGAAGAAACAAGAGTTTTTGGCCCACTTTTCGAGCCATTTTTGCTTACCAGGTTTGTCTTTGCATGGGTTCCTCTTTCGCAAGTAGAACATATAAATGGCATTGAAGTGTTTCCACAAGGGCAAGGGTTTCGAAACTTTGGGTTTGGGTTTGGGATTGGAGCGAGTCGATGGACTGCCTAGGTTAGAAGTTTTATTTTTGGCAATGTTCAAAGGAGATACAATTCCAAGTCCTAATACAATCACGCGTATTTTTGAGTTTAGAAAAGAGTTTGTAGGCTAATGAATCCAAGGATTGTTGATTTTAGATGTTTTCAATAGTGGAACGACATCCATCGTGTTGGAGCCTATCACTTCGAAACGAGAAGGTTTAAGGGTGACCGATTGGGAGGGGAAGGAATAGAGAACAATCAAGTCATGGCCGGAAGTTCAATCCAGATGGTATGCAATAACGATAAGAGTAGGAAAAAGTAACAAAAGTATCAACGGAAAGTGAAATATAAAGAAACTTGTAGGTTAGTATACCATATCTTAATAAAGAAGTAGGAAGGACATTATCAACAAAAGTAGAACCAAATAGTTCATTTTAGGTAGATAATGAGCGTCTTTATTACTTTCCTGATACGTATGAAAACCCTGGAACTATTCTCGAATGGGGGTCGACTCTTTGATGTCTTTTAGCAGTTGTTGAATGACACATGAGTGTGAGGAAATGAAGATATGCATTCCTCTTTCACAACCTTCTTAGGCCATCTTCAATGGAGAGGGCCTATGGCTGGGCGGGCTCGAAGGTCGGAGGAGAACTCATTTTCAATGGACAGGGGTGATGGGGGCTATTTCGCACCCTTATAATAATCAGGACGACTGGTCCATATACGCTCGGACCGACCAGGAGTCTAATTCATTAAAGAGACTGCCAGGTCCGATCTGCATTATCAAACCTCGGCGACCAAGAGCAGTGTCCGAGTCCATCAAGGGTTACTATGCCTAGTCCAATTAGGATTATTTTTCCTTGTAAAACTAGGGTTATTGTTATATAAATACCTAGTTAAACATTGTATTAGACACAAAATTACATCCAGAGCTTACGCCTACTTACTTTGTAAATCTGGTTAATAGAAAAGCTTTTGCTATACTATTTACATATTCATCGTCTTGATTCCTGATTCTTTCTTTTACGTAATTGTTCTTCCTTGAGATTGATCCATCCAGAATAAAGTAACAAAGCCCTATAGCATATACTTACATTGATCCCAAAAACATATATCATTGATTTAATCCAACCCAACGAAAAACGGTTAAATCAGTTGGCGCCCACCGAGGGGCTAGGTTAATTATTCGATCGACATATGGCTCGCCCAAGGAAGAGCGCCCGTAATGGAGCAAGGAGTAACACGACGAACGCTCATAACACATCTGAAGATCAACCGGACGATACTAACAATAACGTCCCTATAATAAATGACAATCAGCAAGAGAGTGAGCAGCTGCCGAATCAGGAGGAACCACAAGGGATAAATATCCAAAACCTACAAGGACAACAGGGGATCACCGCCAATACGGTACCTGAAAACCATGTGGCTCCAGCAATCCCTGTTCCCTTGTCAAATAATCAGGAGAAGCTGCGACAGATCGCTATGCTCTTTAAGTCACTCTGCCCAGCGAAATTCCTGGTACCCGAGCAAGTTCCTAGAAACCCTAGAGCGACTAGGGCAAATCCTATTCAAAGGACACCGAGGCAGGTCGATCAGATCTCTCAACAAGCGGACAGCCCCGCTAGCGAACAACGATCGTTGCACAGTCCGCAAAAGAGCAATTCGAAACTATCTAATGAACATATCCAAAGATAAACGGGTCGGACAAGGCCGCAACCCATCCGCCCCGGATCAAAGGAACATACCATAATTCCCATCGAAGATGACATAATTGGCGCAATTCCTAATCGACCACAAACCATGCGATTCTCTGAAAGAGAAATTGAGAAAATGGTACAAGAACGTCTGGAACAACGCCTACGAACTGTTCAAAATTCATGGGCCAGAAGTACTGAGATCCAAGAGAGCCTAGCTGCGTGCTCCCCCTTCTGCAAGGAAATAAAAGAAACACAATCCTCGGGACAAGTTCCGGGACGACTTCCAGATATGATGGAACGACCGACCCAGATGATTATATATTCAGCTTTACTAACATAATAAATCTATATGCTCACTCAGCTGAATTCACTGCAAAACTGAGGGTCACCACATTCGAGGGGCTAGCTTTGGACTGGTTTGCAAAACAACCCACCAATTCCATATTCAGCTTCAGAGAATTATGCAATAAGCTAACTCAGCAGTTCGCTAGCCAGAAGAGACAGAAATTGCCAATGAGCTACCTAGGGACTATCCATCGACAAGACGGAGAAACCCTCTGTTCCTGGTTGGCAAGATTTAACGTAGAATTGCTCAAAATAGACTCCCCAAATATCGATTACATAATCTCCATTCTTTTCGATCTCACTAAAAACAGGCAATTCGGGAATGCCCTAAGTAGAAAACAACCTAGGACGTTTGCTGATATTATGACCTTGGCATCAAAATACATGACCCAAGAAGAGATGAACTCTTTTAAAGACAAGAATAAATATAAAACACCCGCCTCCAGTTCCAAGCGGCCAGATCGGATTCCCGCTCAAAAATCCATGGATTACGATCGATCCATTAGGAGGGGCAATGTCTTCCAGCGATTAGAATATAATCGAAACGATCAAGAGAAATGACCTAATGTCTATCAAAGACCTAGATCGGCCGAGCCATCAAACAGGAGCCGAATCAACAAAGTAGAATACCCCAGGCTGACCGTTCCAATAGAAGAAATCTTGGTAATACTTGAGAGGAACAATTGGATCCCGGCAGCAAAAAGAATCGCTCAGCCAAGGCCAGGGGCACGAAATTATGATATATACTGTAGATATCACCGCTCACATGGGCATCGCACCGAAGATTGTTTTCACCTTAAAAAAGAAATTGAAAAACTGATCGAACAAGGAAAATTAGATGATTATTTAGAGCGGAACAACCGCAAGAGGGGAAGAAGTCGGAGCCCTCGGAATAATAACCGAAGAGGAAGCTCTCGAAGAAGGTCCCCCTAACGATGCCCCCCCACAAGAGTTGAACGATGGTCAGGTCAATGGCACCATCCATACGATCTCAGGAGGACCAGCCGGCGGGGACAGTCGCAGCGCTCGTCGCAGGACCGCCAGGTCCATAATGGGAAGCGCTAGGTACCCAAAGGAAATATGGACGCTTGAAAGCGAATCGCCTAAGCACCAGCTGATCAGTTTCAATGAGAGCGAAGTACCAAAGAACTTCGTTTGGGACACAAAAGAAGACAACCCTGATTTCCCAATGGTGGTATCGCTAGAAATTGCGAACTACAATGTTAAAAGAATCCTGATCGACAATGGAAGCTCGGCCAACATAATCTCTAAAGAGGTTTTAGCCCAGATGAACTTGGGACAAATAACATTCCAAAAGGTAGCTACGCCTCTAGTAGGGTTTGGAGGTTCCGAAATTGTCCCCTGTGGCACTATAGCTTTAAGCGTATCACTCGGAAAGAAACCACATCGTACGGTGAAGTTAATAAAATTTTTAGTAGTAGAAACTCCCTTTGCCTACAATGCGATCCTAGGGCGACCCGTCCTCAACCTATTCCGAGCGGTTGTTTCAACTTACCATCAGAAAATAAAATTTCCAACTGACACAGGAATCGGAGAAATAGTAAACGACCATTGTATGGCATGTGACTGCTACAACACCTCCTTAACCCTAGGGAACCGATCCAGAACATTTACCCCAGCTAAAAGAAAACTTGAAGAAGATGTTGACAGAGTTGAGATTGAAATCCCCAGCACAGACCGAGTAGATAAAAAGGGAAAGGAACCGGTCGATTTGGCTTTGAAACCACCAGAACATAAAGATGTTCTATTGGTGGAAGGAGATCCGACGAGAACGACCAGAATAGGAACCAAACTCAGTAAGGAAGGGGAAGTAATGCTGGTGAATTTCCTCAGAGAAAACATAGATGTCTTCGCTTGGAGTGCGGACGACATTGAAGAGATCGATCCCAGAGTAATCAGTCACTCGCTGAAAATCGACCCCATGGCAAAACCCGCTAGACAAAAGAAGAGGAATCATGGGCCGAAAAAGATAAAATAATCAAGGCAGAAGTAGAAAGGCTACTCAAGGCAAAACAAATTCGAGAAATACACTTCTCGGAATGGCTATGTAATGTCGTATTAGTAGCAAAAGGGGATAAGAAGGATAATAAGTGGAGAATGTGTAAGGACTTCACCGACCTAAACAAGCTATGTCCGCGCGATCCATATCCCCTCCCGAGGATCGACTTATTGGTCGACTCAACCGTTGGCTTTGCAATTTTCAGCATGATGGACGCCTTCCAAGGTTTTTATCAAATATACATGAATGAGCGAGATCAAGAAAAAACTGCTTTCATAACCGAGCAGGGTGTTTACTGCTTCATAGTCATGCCCTTTGGCCTGAGGAACGCCGGGGCCACTTACCAGATGTTAGTAAATATTATGTTCAAAGAGTTGATTGGAGAAATAATGGAAGTCTACGTGGATGACATGCTGATTAAAAGCATGAATGAAGCTGACCATGTGAGGCATCTCGATCGATGCTTCCGAATATTGAGAAAATACCGAATGAAGCTGAACCCTGCAAAATGCACATTCGGAGTTAAGTCAGGAAAATTTTTGGGATATTTGGTACATCAAAGAGGAATTGAGGCCAACCCAGAAAAAAATCGAGCCATAACCGAAATAAAGCCTCCCAAAACGATCTCCCAAGTACAGAGCTTGGTAGGAAAGATCGTAGCATTAAACAGATTCATCTCCAAGTCGGCTAACAGAAGTTTGCCTTTCTTTCAAACTCTATGAAAAGCAAAAAACTTTGTTTGGACCGAGGAATGCGACCAGGCCTTCGACCGGCTAAAGGAATATCTGACGACATCCCCACTATTGGCCAAACCAACCGAGGGAGAACCATTATACATTTACATATCGATCTCCGATGTGGCCATTAGTTCGGTTCTAGTAAAAATGGAAGGCATGGAACATAAGCCTGTTTATTACTTAAGTAAGTTACTACAAGGGGCGGAGAAGAACTACTTGGAAATAGAAAAATTCGCTTTGGCTTTAATAGTGGCGGCGCGCAAACTCCGACCTTACTTTCTGACCTACAAAATTGTGGTGTTAACCAACCAACCATTAAGACAGGTCTTAGCGAAGCCGGAAGCCTCTGGAAGATTGATCAATTGGGCAATTGAACTCGGTCAGTTCGAAATCGAATACAGACCAAGAATTGCAATTAAGGCCCAAGTCCTAGCAGATTTCCTGTTAGAAACTCCGACCCAGGCAACCGAACATACCGAATCAACCAGCCATGACAATGACATCTTGATCGTTGAAAATCAGACCTGGTTAATGCACGTCGACGGTGTATCATGCAGAAAAGGAGGAGGTGCCGGGATCAACTTTACCGGACCAAATAAGGAGGATATAAACTATGCTATTACATTGGACTTCGTAGTGACAAACAACGAAGCAGAATATGAAGCGCTAATCGCAGGAATGGAAATGGCGGTTAAAGCCAACATAAAGAATCTTTAAGTTTTAACCGATTCTGAGTTGATACAAAGACAGATAGAAGGTCGATACGAGGCAAAGGAATTTAACATGGTCAAATACCTCGCCAAAGTAAAGCAATTGGCTGAGAAATTCGAAAATTTTGGGATACAGAACATCCCACGATCAGAAAATAAATGGGCCGATCAACTTTCTAGATTTACAGGGTCTTACGACGGTAAAACAGAAAGAGTAATCAACTGGTTAATTTCCAATACACCGGCAATTGATATCAACGAGACACCAGTCGCTGAGATTATGGAAATCGAAGAAGCAGAAGAAAATTGGATGACTCCAATGATAGACTATCTTCGAGAAGGAAAGTTACCGCTTGATCCAAACAAAGCTCGGAAAATAAAATATCGAGCTCCAAAATACACACTGATAGACAAAAAACTTTACCGAAGATCGGTATCAGGAATTCTTCTAAAATGTATTTCCGAATCTCAAACCAACGATGTCCTTCGAGAGGTACATGAAGGAGAAGCAGGAAATCACAGTGGAGCAAGGGCCTTAGCCTTAAAATGCCTTAGAACAGGCTATTATTGGCCTACCATCAACAAAGATGCCATGCAATATGTTAAAAAATGCCATCATTGCCAAGTTCATGCTAATATAAGTCATCAACCAGCAGAGAACATGCATTCAATACCAGTATGCTGGTCATTCGATCAATGGGGGATGAACATCGTGGGACCTTTCCCAGTAGCCAGATCTAAGAAAGCATATGTCCTAGTCGCTGTCGAGTATTTCAGTAAATGGATAGAATGCGTCGCACTTGCTCGAATAACTCAATTCCAAGTGATCAACTTCTTATGGAAATTCATAGTGTGTCGATTTGGTATCCCAAGAATCCTGATCTCTGATAACGGAACCCAATTTGCGGGAAAACAAGTAGTGGAATGGTGTACCAAACTAGGAATTCAACAAAATTTCACTTTAGTCGGGCATCCAAGAGCAAATGGACAAACTGAAGTAGCGAACCGAAAAATAATAAAGTCTTTGGAGAAAAGATTAGGGGCAGCCAAAGGAAGATGGCTGGATGAACTGCCAGGAGTACTTTGGGCTAATCGAACGACAGTCAGAACTTCGACCGGGGAGACCCCATTCAGTCTAGTGTATGCCTCGGAAGCTGTGATTCCGGTCGAAACACTAATTCCAACACCAAGAATTGAAATGTATGATGATCAGAAAAACGAAAAGACAAGAGAGAACGAGGTCGACATGTCAGAAGCCTTAAGAGAAAAAGCAGCTATACGATTGCAGGTCACTAAATCAAACATGGAGAAGGCCTACAATCAAAAGGTACGCATACGAACCTTCAAAGAGGGGGACTTGGTGCTTAAAAAAGTAGAGGTGTCCAAACATATAGGAAAATTACAACAGAATTGGGATGGACCATACATTGTCATTAACGTAGGAAAGAAAGGTGCATACGAAATCGCACACTTGGATGGAACCCCCTACCTCGAACCTGGAATGTAGTCAACCTAAGGAGATACTATGGAAAATAAATCCTAGAAATCATCCTTGTTAAGTTTCTTTTAAATTTTGTTTATTTTTATTTACTTTCTCGTATTTTCCATTGTAATAAAGGCCTTGGCCTGAGATTCATTCTCAACAATTTTATCAATAATTACGAATCAAAGATTCACATGTATTAGAGCCGAAGACTTAATCGAGTTGAGTAAAATTGATTCGCTCAATAAACACTCCTCGACCGCCATATAAAGGTTAATAAACCTAAAGTCTAAATCGAGTTGAGTAAAATTGATTCGCTCAATAAACACTCCTCGACCGCCATAAAAAGGTTAAATAAACCTAAAGTCTAAATTCGAGTTGAGTAAAATTGATTCGCTCAATAAACATTCCTCGACCGCCATAAAAAGGTTAAATAAACCTAAAGTCTAAAAACGAGTTGAGTAAAATTGATTCGCTCAATAAACACTCCCCGACCGCCTTATAAAGGTTCATAAGCCTAAAGTCTAAAATCGAGTTGAGTAAAATTGATTCGCTCAATAAACACTCCTCGACCTCCTTATAAAGGTTCATAAACCTAAAGTCTAAAATCGAGTTGAGTATAAATTGATCCGCTCAATAAACACTCCTCGACCGCCATAAGAAGGTTAAATAAACCTAAAGTCTAAAAACGAGTTGAGTAAAATTGATTCGCTCAATAAACACTCCTCGACCTCCTTATAAAGGTTCATAAACCTAAAGTCTAAAATCGAGTTGAGTATAAATTGATCCGCTCAATAAACACTCCTCGACTGCCATAAGAAGGTTAAATAAACCTAAAGTCTAAAAACGAGTTGAGTAAAATTGATTCGCTCAATAAACACTCCTCGACCTCCTTATAAAGGTTCATAAACCTAAAGTCTAAAATCGAGTTGAGTACAAATTGATCCGCTCAATAAACGCTTCTCGATCTTATATCTAACGATAAAAAAAAAAAAAAAGGTTTTGATAAAAAACCTAAGTATTAAAAAGAGTTGAGCATAAATTGATCCGCTCAATAAACGCTCCTCGATCTTATATCTAATGATAAAAAAAAGGGTTTTGATATAAAACCTACGTATTAAAATTGAGTTGAGTATAAATTGATCCGCTCAATAAACGCTCCTCGATCTTATATCGATCAAAAAAGGTTTTGATATAAAACCTAAGTATTAAAATTGAGTTGAGTATAAATTGATCAGCTCAATAAACGCTCCTCGATCTTATATCTAACGATCAAAAAAAGTTTTGATATAAAACTTAAGTATTAAAAAGAGTTGAGTATAGATCCGCTTAATAAACGCTCCTCGATCTATACAATAACGACAAGAATAAGTTACAGGTAGAGAGAAATCAACAACAAGAAATATGAGAGTAATAACATTAAAGTATTATTCATCTGAAATTCTGAGAACAGGTCTCAAGTTACATACGAAGAATACGAAGAACTTTATACAATCTACATATCATCACAACTGTTTAGAAAAAATAATCCTATTCTATAGATCTGCGGTCTTCACGACAATGTCCACGGAAACATCAATCTCCCCCCTGGTGCCTAGATGACCGGAATTAACCACCTAAGAAGCATGCTGCTCAGGATGGTCGACTTCTTTGGTTCGATGGTCAGGATCAGAAGATCAAATGTTCTTCCAGACGAAATGACCATTACCGGCTAGATGCCCGATAACGGCCACTCGCCCAGAAGGAGATACTGCTTGTATAATGGGGTTGGATTTTACTCTAAAGCAGCATCTCTTCAGGACCGTCACAGAAGTAAAAATTTACCAGCCCACCCCGGCGGTCTATCAATCCGGAGGTAACATCGAAAAGCGGCGGTGCCTGGTAAATATGAACCCTCCATGTGCAAACAGAAACCACGGACCTCAAACCTGTGAAGACAAAGGCTGAGGCCTCATGGGACCCGTCAGTACAAGGTAGGGCTTCAATGGGACCCGTCAGTAGGCATATGACATTTGAGTTATTATGACAAAGTGAATCACGATAGTGTGACTTTTTGAATACTATGGGATCAGTGGGCAAGGTGTAACTCAAAGAAACTAATAGCTCCATTCATTTTAAGAGTTGTAAGTGAGAAATGGAAACTGTGTACCTATTTATAGGTGGAGATAAAGTTGATCCAACGGTTGGAAGATGATCTAAGAGAAAAAGAACCACAACCGTTTGACTTCCACCTTTAAATGCGAGTAAGTTGGAACGGCTCCTCCGAGGTCGGAAAGACTATTCGCTTGCAAAGAAGAATCAGGATCGAAGCGATTAATACAACAAGGAAGCGGATCTGAAAAGCTCCCGACTGAAGTAACGTTGCACGATTAGAGATGCTAATCGCTGGATGAAAAATAGGAAATCCTCGATGAAAATATATAAGTTTGCATCAAAACAACAGATACTACTTCGCTTAACGTTATAAAATATCATACTCCAGCGACCAAGGTCGTCACTGCCTCATATATCAAACGGCAGATTTTTCTTTCTTAATTATGTTGGACCTCCACTGGAGTCCAAGAAGTCTGACATGAGAATTAGAGGAATGATCATCATCATTCCAGCCTACAAAATCGCCACTGGCTAACATTCCAAAGAATTGCTGAAGGAGGTCTGGACAAGATAGATCTAACTAATGATTCTACATTTTCCAATTCCTCCCATATCAAAGAATTGACATGTTGATACACTGGTTGTTTTATTTGAGGAACATGGAACGCACAACTAGTGCAAAGAAACATGAATTTTAAGAAGATGCTTGGAACAATATTCCTTCTGCGAGCTTAGACTTTTAAACAAAGGACATAATACTCGAATAGAGGAGATAAACACGCCCTTATATAAGATGTCTGTGGCAAATGGACAATTATGCAAAACGTTGATCGATCAGCGACACGAGCGCTAAGCATTTCCTCATAATTATTCAATAAATTATCTACATGGACGACCTACAGTCCACATTCTAATGTTTAAAGTGACTTCGGAACAACCCTAAGGGACCATGCTTGGTCGATCATCGTACTTACACATGATTAAAAGTTTGATTTGCAGACGAAATACTACTTCGTTCACCTATTCAAGACTGATCAAGCTAGAACGAGCTACTTTCTGAAAAGAAAGATGATCTCCCAGGAACTTAATGTTAGATAAGTCTGCTGAAATCTCCTGCCTTCTTTTTTACTATTTATAACGATAAAATTGTGCAAGACATAATTTATCAAGATATATCTAGTCACTGAAAACAATCAAAGCATAAATCTGGTTATAACAGATCATAATTGTCTTTAATTTTACTTTACATTCAAAAAATCCAGCCACGACAACCACGTAAATGTTGGGGCTTACATAAAAAAAAAAAAAAGAGCATTCCAACTATAACAGCTAAGTCAGAACAGGTCATTGAGAAGGGTTGCCATCACCAGGCCGACCAGCAGAAGCACCCCTTCGAGGAGTCACGTTACCCACAAACGCCATCAATTCCTCCTGACATTTTAGATAACTGGCATCATAACCTTGTTCATATGCCTGCCGACGAGATTCCTATGCAAGGGCGTGAGCCTGAACCAACTCGCTTTTGTCCTTCTCAAGGACAGACTTCTATTCTTGTAATTTCTGAAGGTCATCATTGAGAAGCCCAAGCTGGAGGGTCTGCCCTGTGACCTTCGCCGTCTCTGATTCCAAGCGACGTTTCTGACCCTCCCTACTGATCCACAGATCATCATTTTGCACACCCAGCTGCAGCGCAAAATACTTGGCCTGAAAAAGAAAAAGCTCATACGTAACAAGGCAATCAAGATAAAGCAAGAAATATAGTCAGAAATATGATTATATGCTCGCATAACTTAACCAGCGACTGAACGAGGCGAACATTGGAAGTGCCCTCGTGCTTCCTCAACTCGCCGGGTAAGATAGTGCTTAGGCCCAAGTCCCAGGACAAAGCATCGGGCTCAACAAAGCCGGGGCAGTTCACTATCACGGGAAACACCATCAGGCCGAGGAATCACAGACTCCGTTATATCCCTAACCTGCTCAAGAATACAACGGTCATCCAACATTTGAGGGGATTCCCTCCGCTAGGACTCACCGAGGTCTCTTTGCCCGAAGCAGAGATAACGGTCAGTCGATCGGACCCAGAGCCTGTCCGACCTCCAGAAGGCCAGCCGGCTTCAAAAGAAGTAGTCACAACAGTAGTATCATTAAATAAAAAATCAGAAAAATCTTGAAAAATAGATTGTGTCATGGACGAATCCAAAAAAGACTCTCCGCCAACTGCCCCCGTGGCATCTTCCCTTTGACGTCCACCAACAAGTAGGACGGTAGAAGCAGAAGAAGTAACGGAGATATCAGGAACCCGCTCATGTAAGCCATGCTCAAAAGAAGAAAGACCTGAAGAAACAGGTATATTGAAAGTTTGCTTCACGTTGGACATATCCCCAAAAGCCACCCGACCAGGGGACGGTCTCCTCTCGACCTCACCAGAAATAGGGAAATCTTGTTGAACAAAAGTTGAACTAATTATGGGAGGAGCTTCAGAAGGAATAACTGGAGTCTCGATTTTCGATCTTCTAGTTAAGGATGAACGAGGTGGATATATAGAAGGCCCCTCTGTACGAGACCTTTTAGGTCTAATATTTCTATTACCGTCGCGGGATGGACGCTTTGAAGTGTTGCCGAAAAGGTTACTCATGTTCGGAAAAAGAAAAGAAAATTTAACTATCGAGGAAACTTATCGACATCCTAACGAGAGAATATTCTGGATAAGTTGAGTAAAAGCGGTAAATAGCGAGTAAAGTTTTACCATGTGTATTTATACTATACGAAAAGACGCAGGAGACCCAAAAAATGGGCGCGAATTATTGAAACTAACCTATGAACAGCCGCAAGAATTCGAAAAGACATAAGCATAATGGTTACGGTAAAGTTAATAACTTGTCTGAATTATTGTCAACAGAGAAGTCGAAAAGACGTAACCGTCAGAATATGAACCATCTATTGTACGAAAGGATAAAAAGATAATATTACAAACCAAGTTATGTTAATTATCATAGGGGTTATTTTCTAAAATCGATGGATCGCCCCCACTTCACACGACCCCGTCGCCATTTGGAACTCCCTGTTCGCCAGCGGCCTCTTCTTCGTTCGTTCCTTCGTTAATTGACTCCACGACCTCCTCCTCTTCCTCTGGAATGATAAAATTATTGTCGACCTTGATGGGGGCTATTTCGCACCCTACATATTACTCGAATCGAACGAAGAAGTTAAGATCGATTCGACCAATCCAAACAGATCGGGATCATCTTACAGACCCGGCCAAGCGCAGCTCTCTTCGATCAAAAGATGATACTCCGGACCCATGAAGGATATTTGGGCTGAGTCCTATTAGGACTATGTTTCCTTGTAACGCTAGGTTTAACATTGTATAAATACCTAGTTAATCATTGTATTAGAGGGGACGAAATCCTTTACTTCAAGGACACACAAATATACACTGCCTAAGGCATTACAACTGAATAAGAATCAATAGTATTTTGATCTTCATATTGATGTGTTATTAGCTTTATTTGTGGTTTTACTTCTTCTTCTTGATTATTGCTTTTCCTTGTGATTGATCCATCCGGAATAAAGTAACAGAGCCCTACTAAATTTATACACATATATCGTAAACACCACCGATATTACAAATTTACTGATATACAATTAACCCGACGAAATCCGGCTAAATCAGTTGGCGCCCACCGAGGGGCTAGGTTAATTATTCGATCGACACATGGGTCGCCCAAGGAAAAGCGCTCGCATTGGAGCGAGAAGTAATACGACCACCGGCCACAACACATCTGAAGATCCACAAGACAACAACGATAACAACAATCCCAACACCAATGAAAATCTCCCAGATACCCGTTCCCGTCAGCAGGAACACCAAGGAGGTCTTACCGGTGCAATACAAGAAGAACCGGAAGTTCCCGAAATACCCGTACCTCTCCCAGGCGCTCAGGAAAAACTGAAACAAATAGCAATGCTCTTCAAATCACTCTCTCCAGAAGAATTGCTAGTTTTAGACCAAATTCCTCGAAACGTTACGGCTCCCAGGACAACTCCCGCACCAGGAATGCCAAGGCCGAACGAACGGACCTCTCAACAAGCTGACAGCCCAGCAAGTGAGCGACGCTCGCTACACAGCCCACAGCAGGTCAATTCTAAACCCTCCGATAACCGTCCCCGAAGAAGAACTGGTCGAAGACTACCACAAGCGGGTCGCATCGGATCGAAGGAACGAACAATCATCCCAATAGAAGATGATGTAGATGATGCAATCCCAGATCGACTGAGAGCGACTCAATTCTCAGAAAGAGAAATTGAAAGGATGGTACAGGAGCGACTCGAACAACGATTACGATCTGTTCAAAACCCATGGGCCCGGACTGCAGAACTCCAGGAAAGCCTTGCGGCTTGCTCTCCTTTCTGTAGGGAAATAAAAGAGGCACAGTCCGCAGGACAGGTCCCGGGAAGACTACCCCGATATGATGGAACCACCGACCCGGACGATTATATCTTTATCTTTACGAACATAATGAATTTATATGCCCACTCCGCCGAATTCACCGCCAAGCTGATGGTAACAACATTCGAAGGACTCGCGCTGGATTGGTTTGCCAAACAGCCGGCCAACTCAATATTCAGTTTCCGAGAATTATGCAATAAACTAACGCAGCAGTTTGCCAGTCAGAAGAGACAAAAACTTCCGATGAGCTACCTAGGAACCATACACCAACAAGAGGGAGAATCCCTAAGAAATTGGTTGGCAAGATTCAATGTAGAATTACTCAAAATCGACTCTCCGAATATCGATTACATAATTTCTATCCTCTTCGACCTCACTAAAAATAGGCAGTTTGGGAACGCCCTCAGCCGAAAACAACCAAGAACGTTTGCCGATATTATGAGCTTAGCGTCTAAGTATATGACCCAAGAAGAGATGAATTCCTTTAAGGATAAAAACAAAAACAAAGCCACAACTTCAGGCTCCAAACGGCATGACAGGTTTCCTACCCAAAAATCTTTGGATTACGAGCGATCTTCCAGGAGAGGTAATGTTTTCCAGCGACTGGAATACAACAAAGCCGACCAAGATAGACAACCTAATTTCTACCAAAGACCAAGAAACCATGAGCAACCAATCAGAAGCAGGGTGAATCATGTAGAACACCCAAGGTTAAATGTTCCAATGGAAGAAATATTGGAAGTTCTAGAAAGAAATAACTGGATTCCCGAGGCGAGGAAAATCGCGCAGCCGAGACCAGGGTCTCGAAACTACGATCAATACTGTAAGTACCATAGGGCACATGGACATCGAACGGAGAATTGTTTTCACCTTAAGAGAGAAGTTGAGAAACTAATCGAGCAAGGAAAACTTGACGAATACATAGAGCGAGATAATCGTAAAAGGGAAAGAAGTAGAAGCCCTCGGAACGGTGATCGAATGAGAAGTTCTCATCAAAGGTCACCTGAACGCCGACCTACCCAGGAGTCGAATCACGACCAAATCAATGGAACTATCCATACAATATCCGGGGGTCCCGCGGGTGGAGATAGTCGTAACGCCCGACGAAGAACAGCCAGATCCATAATTGGAAACTCAAAATACCCAAAAGAAATTTGGACCCTGGAAAGCAGGCCATCAAACGATCAGCAGATCAGCTTTAATGAAGGCGAAGCACCTAAAAATATTGTCTGGGACGCAAAAGAGGATAACCCCGACTTCCCGATGGTAATCTCGCTAGAAATAGCAAACTACAATGTCAAGAGAATCCTGATCGATAATGGGAGCTCAGCCAATATTATCTCCCGAGAAGTTTTAGCCCAAATGGACTTGGGGCAGATAAACTTGCAGAAAGTAGCTACGCCATTAATAGGATTCGGGGGGTCCGAAATCATCCCCAGCGGAACGATAACATTAAGCGTATCGCTCGGAAAAATACCCCACCGAACAGTGAAGCTAGTAAAATTTCTAGTGGTAGAAACCCCTTTCGCTTATAACGCAATATTGGGACGACCTGCTCTAAATCTATTCCGAGCTGTTGTCTCTACTTATCATCAGAAGATAAAGTTTCCAACCGATAGAGGCATCGGAGAAATAACAAACGACCATTGCATGGCTTGGGACTGCTACAGTACTTCGTTAACTATGAAAGAACACCCTAAGTCTATTACTCCGAGCAAGAGAAAGATCGAAGGCGATCTCATTAGAAATGAGGTTGAAATTCCTAGTACTGATCGACTAGATAAAAAGGGGAAAGAACCGCTAGACTTATCCTTGAAACCCCCTGAACATAAAGATATAATTCTAGTAGAAGGCGACTCATCCAAAAAGATAAGAATTGGTACAGAATTGAGCGAAGAAGGAGAAATAATGCTGATCGACTTCCTCAGAAACAATGCCGACGTCTTCGCTTGGAGCGCAAATGACATTGAAGGAATCGATCCTCGAATAATCAAGCATTCCCTAAAAATAGATCCTTTGGCGAAACCCGCCAGGCAGAAGAAGAGAAATCATGGACCGGTGAAAGATAAAATTATCAAAGCCGAGGTAGAAAGGTTGCTCGAGGCAAAACAAATCCGAGAAATTCATTTCTCGGAATGGCTATGCAATGTCGTACTAGTCGCAAAAGGAGATAAAAAAGATAATAAATGGAGGATGTGTAATGATTTCACCGACCTTAACAAGTTGTGTCCACGCGACCCATATCCCCTCCCAAGGATTGACTTATTGGTCGACTCGACAGCTGGCTTCGCATTATTCAGTATGATGGACGCCTTCCAAGGGTTTTACCAAATATACATGGATGAGCGGGACCAAGAAAAGACTGCATTCGTAACCGAGCAGGGAGTATATTGCTTCATAGTAATGCCATTCTTCTTAAGAAATGCCGGAGCTACTTACCAAAGGTTAGTAAACCTAATGTTCAAAGAATTAATCGGAGAACTGATGGAAGTCTACGTGGACGACATGCTGGTCAAAAGTATGAACGAAGCGGATCACGTAAAACATCTCGATCGATGCTTTCAGATATTAAGAAAATATCGTATGAAGTTAAACCCCGCAAAATGCACCTTTGGTGTCAAATCAGGAAAATTCTTGGGATATCTAGTTCACCAACGCGGAATAGAAGCCAACCCAGAAAAAATCCGAGCCATAACTGAAATGAAACCTCCCAAAACCATCTCCCAAGTGCAAAGCCTAGTTGGAAAGATCGTAGCATTAAACAGGTTTATATCAAAGTCTGCAGACAAAAGCCTCCCTTTTTTCCAAACTCTCCGAAAAGCAAAGAACTTTGTCTGGACCGGAGAATGCGATCAGGCCTTCGAGCAGCTCAAAGAATATTTGACGACACCTCCGATGTTGGCAAAACCAACGGAAGGAGAACCATTGTATATGTACATCTCCATCTCCGATGTAGCGATTAGTTCAGTACTAACTAAAGTCGAGGGCTCCGAGCATAAGCCCGTATATTATCTCAGCAAGTTATTACAAGGGGCGGAGAAGAATTACTTAGAGATAGAAAAATTCACGCTGGCCTTAGTTGTGGCTGCACGAAAGCTCCGACCCTATTTCTTAACCTACAGAATTATCGTTTTGACGAATCAGCCGCTAAGGCAAGTTCTAGCAAAACCAGAAGCCTCCGGTCGACTAATCAAATGGGCCATCGAACTCAGCCAGTTCGAGGTAGACTACAAACCAAGGATTGCCATCAAGGCCCAAGTATTGGCCGATTTTATATTAGAAACACCGACACAGGCTACTGAATCATTGAGCTGCCTCAACGACGATGTCTTGATCATTGAAGATCAAACTTGGTTAATGCATGTCGACGGTGCTTCATGCCGAGAAGGAGGAGGCGCCGGAATCAACTTCACCGGACCAAATAAGGAAGATTTGAATTACGCGATAACATTGGACTTCGTTGTAACAAACAATGAAGCTGAATTTGAAGCGTTAATCGCAGGAATGGAGATGGCGATCAAAGCCAACATAAAAAGTCTTAAAGTACTAACTGATTCAGAATTAGTGCAAAGACAAATAGAAGGCCTATACGAGGCTAAAGAATTCAATATGGTCAAATACCTCGCCAAAGTGAAAACTCTAGCTGAGAAATTTGAAAGCTTCAGTATCCAGAACATCCCACGTTCGGAAAATAAATGGGCCGATCAGCTATCAAAATTCACAGGATCCCATGACGGAAAGACCGAACGGGTGATCAACTGGTTGATCTCTAATACACCAGCAATCGACATCGATGAAACACCAGTAGTCGATATAATGGAAATCGAAGAAGCCGAAGAAAACTGGATGACCCCAATGATAGACTATCTTCGAGAAGGGAAATTACCACCTGACCAAAATGAAGCTCGAAAAATACGATATCGAGCTCCGAAGTATACACTTGTAGAAGGAAAACTCTACCGAAGATCGGTATCAGGAATTCTTCTGAAATGCGTCCCTGAATCACAAACCATCGATATACTACGAGAAATACATGATGGGGATGCAGGAAACCACAGTGGATCAAGGGCATTGGCTTTAAAATGTCTCAGGACGGGTTACTATTGGCCGACTATCAATAAAGATGCTGCTCAATATGTCCAAGAGTGTCATCACTGTCAGATCCATGCTAACATATGTCATCGACCAGCAGAAAACATGCACCCTATTCCAGTTTGTTGGCCATTCGATCAATGGGGAATGGACATCGTGGGACCTTTCCCGGCAGCAAGATCTAAGAAATCCTATGTCCTGGTCGCTGTAGAATACTTCAGCAAATGGATAGAATGCGTCGCCCTCGCACGAATAACCCAATTCCATGTTATCAACTTCCTATGGAAATTCATAGTCTGTCGATTCGGCATCCCAAGGATCCTTATCTCCGATAATGGAACTCAATTCGCGGGAAAACAGATAATAGAATGGTGTACAAAACTTGGAATTCAACAAAATTTTACCTCGGTAGGACATCCTCAAGCAAATGGACAAACTGAAGTAGCAAACCGAGAGATAATAAAATCTTTGGAAAAAAGATTAGGAGCCGCCAAAGGAAAATGGCTTGATGAACTCCCAGGAGTACTATGGGCTAATCGAACCACAGTAAGGAGCTCAACTGGGGAAACCCCGTTTAGCTTGGTATATGGGTCGGAAGCGGTTATCCCTGTGGAAACCCTAATCCCAACACCAAGAGTAGAGATGTTCGATGATCAAGAAAATGAAAAGTCAAGAGAAAATGACATTGATTTAACAGAAGCTTTAAGAGATAAAGCTGCTGTGCGCTTACAAGCCACTAAAGCTAATATGGAGAAAGCATACAATCAAAAAGTACGCATCCGAACCTTCAAAGAAGGAGATTTGGTCTTGAAAAAGGTAGAAGTATCCAAGCATGTGGGAAAGTTACAACAAAATTGGGATGGACCTTACATCGTCATTGGCGTGGGAAGAAAGGTTCATACAAATTGCACACTTGGATGGAACTGCCTTACCAAGAACCTGGAATGCTGTCAACCTTAGGAAATACTATGGTAAATAAATTTTAGCAGGTTATACTGCATTATTTTACTTTTTACTTTATCAAATTTCAATCTTTGTAATAAAGGCCTTGGCCTAAAGTTCAATTATTAAAGATTTCTTTGGCATTTTATATATATCGATTATATCGGTTAAACATTCATCGGAATCGCACAATCATATTGTCAGAACGAAACGAGTCGAGTATACATTGATCCGTTCA
>CM064884.1:54881839-54926936 GCA_003313485.2 Penstemon barbatus | reverse complement strand
CCATAACAGAACTTCAAAATCTGAAGGACTTAGCTGCTGAAGAACAATGGGTTCTGAACTGGCTAAAGACAGATTCAATTCAAAAGGCCCTGGATCCCAGTTATGTCCGAGATGTCATGCATCAATATGAAAAGGAGTTTGCACTGGAGGAGGCCAAGAAAATTGACAACTCCCTGCCACCCAAGAGAAGAAAAACTGACAATGCTGAAGAAAGAGCATTTAACATTGCTGTTATGACCGCCTTGAAGAGATGGGCAGAAAGGTTAAGATATCAGCAGGGTCACTCAAGTGAGTTGCCCCAACTGCCAAGTATCCATCACATTATCTTTGGCAAGGAAGTAAAAGAATTCAGTGAAGTGCCCAAGGGAAACAATGCATTTGTCAACCCTTGGATCATTGTGAGGCAGATAAGACAAACAACATGCTTCAATGATGATTGCACCATCACTAATCTGTTCTATGATGACGTCACTGATGAGCACAAAACAGCTGACAAGACCTTAGCCATTGAGTGGAATGCTAAGGCTTCTGAAGATCATCAGGATACTAACATGGAAGATATTCCCGTCCACCAGGAAACTGAAGAAAAGGAAGCTGCTGCTTTTGCTTCATCAGATGATGAACACTCATCACTGATGGAAGCTTTCCAGATGCTGATGGAGAATTCAGTAAAGGAACTGGAAGAGAAGCATAATCAGCAGCTGATGAAGGTCAAAGAGGAGCTGAAGAATGAACTTAAAGTAGAGTTGGCAGAGTCCAATAAACTTCAGTTGGAATCTATGCAACAGTCAACAGAGAAGATCATCAAGAAAGAAGTTGATAGTTTTCCTATTCCTCAAGACAACTCTTTGCAGTTAGTGACCAGCTTAAATGACATGAACAGAAATGTGGAAGATGTGAAGGCTAATGTAAGTCATCTTCATGCTGCCTTACAAAGAGCTGAGCACAAGATAGCTGATTTAACTGCAACCTTCATCAAAGTCAGTGAAGAAGAGAAGTTTATCAATGCTGGTTTGTTGCAGGAACTTCAGAAAGCTGGAGATGTTATTCACGAAGAACTTTCAACCATGCAACTCAACATTGACTGCTTCAATGATCAGACTGACAACATCAATACAACTCTTCATCACCTAACAGCAAGTCATGATGTAATGAATCAGAATTTGAAGACTTTAGGTGCTGCACTGAAAGTTCCAACAGTTGCACTCAACCCTGCTGCTAAACCTAAAGAAGTCATCAAGTCTGATGATGACAAAAAGGGGGAAGATAAAGGGGAAGAAACAACCAAGGAAACTTCTGCTGCTGTTGAAGCCAAGAAGACTGATGAAGCTACTGAACAGACCAAGACTGCTGAAGAAGAACTTGGAAAGGTTCAAGGCGAAGGAAAGTCTGAAGAAGAGACTAAGGAAAAAGCCAAAACTGATGAAGTAATGGCTGAATCCAAAGACTCTGCTGCTGATCAATCAGAGCCGTTGACCAAGTACAAAAATACAGAATCAGCCAGGAAGGCGATGGAGCTTCTGAAATAGCAGAAACTTAAAGAGAAGATGGAAGCTGCCAAAGAAGTTATCCTTCAAGGTGAAGAAGCTGATGAAGATGATGAAGAAGAAGATGATGAAGAGTCATCTTATTAATAAGAAGAAGTGCTTGAAGAATCTGATGAAGAAGCTGATAGTTAAGACTTGTAAAATCTTGTAATCAGTTTACTTCATCTATTCTTCAGACATCTCATCTGATGAACTTGTACTTGTAATATTTTCATTATCAATAAAAAGACAAGTTCAATCCAATATACTTTTTCTATCTCAGAAAATTTTGAGGATTACATTCTTTAGCTTAAGTTTTTAACAGGTACTTGGCTGAAGTTTTGTCATCATCAAAAAGGGGGAAATTGTTGGATAAGGATGAAGATGAAGGCACTGAAGGCAAAATAATAAGGGAGGTTTTGATGCATTCCAAAACTTCAAAATCTGCTAAGTATGGAGTAACTTAGCTGATGATCCCTTTGGAAGAAATTTTGACTAAGTAAAAGAAGATATCAGAAGAGTCAAAATTTTCAAGGTCCAAGACTTCTGATCTGCTGAAGGAAAGTTATCAGACTGATGAAGATCAGCCGACTCAAATCAAATTTGTTCAAGTTTGGGATCAGCTTAGCTCGCCATCAGACTTGCACTTTCGTCAACCAAGTGGAAATGATCATAAAGTCTTCCCAACGGTAATAAATGCCCCTGGAAGTAATAAATGCTGAAGTCCAAGGATATTAAAGACAAATGATTGAAGAAATGCTTCGCATCTGCTGGGTGCATTTAATGCTGCCTGCAGAATAGTACTGTTGACAGTACGAACAGACTGCAAAAGAGCCGTTCGCGGAAATTAAGGACCAGTACTCGAGGAATTTGAATCTTGTCTCTCTTCAACGTACATTTTTCAAACCTTAAGTATAAATAGCTGAAAGAGATGAAGAGAATAGAAGCAACACACTTTCTGAGAGAATTTTCGAAGCAGAACTCTTTAAGTCTCAAGAACAGCTCACTCATCAGCTTAGTCATTTGTTGACGAAAAGCGAAGTTGAAGAACAAAGCTATACACATCTTCTGAGTGAATTTGTAAAAATAGAGTGTTGTGAGAAGTAGATATCCATCTAAGTGAGTGATATTACTTCAGAGAGTAGGATTTCTTTGTGATTTCTTACTGCGCACTTACGGCCTGTTCATTTGTTGATCGGCGTAAGCAGAGTGTACTGGTTACTTTGTGTTTCTAGTATAACCCAAGATCTTTGTGACTTGGACGAGTGGATTAAAGGATATTTACATCCATATAACCACTATAAAAATTACTTGTATTTTTACATTGCTTTTAAACTTGCATATTTTCAGATTGCATAAAAACACGTTAAGTTAACTGTTTGAAAAATACTTAAAAAGGAGTTTATAAAACTGGGGAAACATTTTTCAAACTACTGAGAATACTTGTGAAAAACACTTTGAAAATCCGCTGCAAGTACTCTAAGTATTAAAACTGATTTTAACAAAATCAGCTAAGTAATTATCAGACAAGTGGTCATCAAACCTGTTCAAAGATTTGTTCGCGAACAGACTTATAACTTACTACTCTGATCAGCTTAGTCTGCTCACTGTTAAAGAAAAAGTTTTAAAGTTATAATTGAAAGAAATTTTTTAAAGAGGTTTATTCACCCCCCCTCTAAACCTCATCTGACCACTTGGGACCAACAAGTGTTATCAGAGCAGGTGGTTCATTTGAATCAACTGTCTGATCAACGAGCTTGATCCAAGTGTTTTTCAAAGGTTTTAAAACTTTTTAAAAGAGCATCTTTTTGAAAATTCAAAACTCTTTGAAAAATGGACTGTATCAGCCATGTTCCCCACATTGCTGGTATGTCGTTTGAAGACTGGAAAATCAGGATGGAGATTTTCCTAGCTGCTTATAATGATAACATGTACACATGTATCATAAAAGGTCCATTCAAATTTACCAAGACTATCATAGTTGATGAAGCTGAACTAGTGGTGGAAAAAGATCTGAAAGAGATGACAGCCGAAGAAATAAAGTTGTTCAATCTGGATAAAGTTGGTCGTTTCATCATGACCAAAGCCCTGGACAATGATCGGTTTGACAAAGTCAAACATTGCAAAACTGCAAAGGAGATGTGGGACAAGGTTCGTGACATGAGCGAAGGAAACGACGCCATCAAATAGCATCAGCTGAGTGTTGCTCTGGAAAAGTTGGACAACTTCAAGATAAAGTCTGCGGAAACCATTGACCAGATGGACACAAGGTTTACAAGGACGTTGAATGAAGTGTTAAAGCTTGGAAAAACATTTACGGACAAGGAGATAACCGTCAGAGTTCTGAAGGCTCCACCTCCAAAGTTCAATATGAAGGTGACAGCCATGGAAGAGTCAAGAGATCTGGGCAAGATTTCTCTCACCGAGATGTTCTCAGTACTCAAGGCGTACGAGTATAAACTGCCAAGAATGGGTGTTGAAGAAACCTCAACTTCAAGTCCCACAACTGCACTTGTTGCTGCTGAAAATCCTAGAAGGCCAGCTCACAAAAGCAAAGATGTGGACTCATCTGATGAAGCCACACTACTCAACAAAAAGGAGTACACTGCTGGAGACGTTGCATTGCTGATGAACAACTTCAAAAAGTTCTACAGACCAAAAATGAAGAACAAATATAACAATGCTTCTACTTCTAACCCTACTTCTTCTTCTCAGGATAAAGATTCTTATAAATCCAAAATGATGTGCTATAATTGCAGGAAACTGGGTCATTTCATCAGAGACTGCCCATATCCTAAAGCTGAGAAGTATACTGAAGAAGAAAAGAGAATCAGAAAAGAAAGAAAGCATCAGAAAGCTAAGGTGATGGTAGCAGAAGCGGAAAAGCCAGCTGTCGTCTACTCATCTGATTCAGATTCTGACACTTCTGATGAAGAGTCTTCTGATGAAGAGAGCCCTGCCCTTCTCTGCCTGATGGCTAATGAATCTGATGACTCTGAGGATAGTGAGGTAACTCCTCTTGAAAATGAACTATTTAGTTCATTTGAACAAATGATGCTTAACAATACTACTACTGCTGAAGCATATAAAAAGCTTAAGGAAGAGATGATATTGCTAAAAGAGCAAAATAGTTCACTGAAACTCACAGCTGAAAAGCCAAGAGAATCAGCTGAATATAAACAGCTTGAGCAAGAACATGAGTCTCTGAAAGCTGAATGTGAAGTTTATAAAGGAAAAATCATGGAGCTTGAGAAAGTCATTAAGTCTCATGAGAAGTCATCTGTTGCATCCACTCATATGTCTAGTAAACAGAAGACACCTTTAGATCAGGACAAGTTAGAACTGAACCATACTGAAAAATTTGTATCAGCTGACAATAGTAAGGTCATACTGCATGTTCAGACTACTAAACCTGCTTCACCTAAGAAAGTGGTAAAGGAGACGAACACTCCTAAGGCTAAGAAGAGCAAAGATCCTAGTGTAGGAAAACAGACTAGTAAGCCTAAACATAAGAGTCCTAGGAAGTCATCTGATAAGGCTAAAACTAATCAGACTAGTGATAAAACTAAGTCGTCTGTTAATGAGCAAGCAAGTAGTAAACCAAAGAAGCATAAGAATAAGAAAAATCAAAATGCTTGGTATGGAAATGAGTCTTATTATGTGCAACCTGCTGCATATCATCCTATGTATCATGCACCTCAATTTCCAACTTACTATGCACCTTATCCTGCTTATCCAATGCATGCATATCCTCCTTATCATGCATCTTACTCTGCATTTGAACATTATCCTTATCATGCTGATCATCAACAATATGACAAATCTGATGAACGTGGTAAAGACAAAGCTGTTCATACTCCTGTTGAAACTCAGAAACCTAAGAAGCCTAAGACTTCATCATCTTGGGTTGTCAAAGGTGGAACTAATCCTTCAGGACCCTCTCAATAAGGGTCCTTAAAACAATTTTATTTTGTTTTGTAGGTTAGGATTAGGAGTAGGAGTAAAGTAGAGAAGATTTGGTACTTGGACAGTGGCTGTTCAAGGCACATGTGTGGAAGCATACATGAACTGACTGATGCTGGTGCTGTGGATGGTCCAAAAGTTACCTTTGGAGACAGCAAGGAAGGCAAGATTAAAGCTAAAGGAAGACTGATCAGAGGAAACATAGAAATGTCTGACGTCTCATATGTTAAAGGCCTCAAGTATAATCTGCTGAGCATAAGTCAATTTTGTGACAAATGATATTCAGTCATCTTCTCAACAGATAAGTGCTATGTTGAACAAATTGGTACAAAGAAGGTAATTTTATCTGGAAGACGACAAGGGAATGTCTACACAGTTGACTGGAATTCAGCTGACAAGAATTCAAGTATTTGTTTGGTGACATCAACACCAAGTGAAGTTAGTTGGCTGTGGCACAAAAGAATGAATCATGTGAATTTCAAGACCATCAACAGACTTATCAAGAGTAATCTGGTAGAAGGAATTCCAAAGACAATCATGAGCAAAGATAAGCTTTGTGACGCTTGTCAGAAGGGTAAACAAATCAAGTCATCATTCAAAAGCAAGAAGCATCAATCTTCTGGAAGAATATTGGAGCCGTTGCATATGGACTTATTTGGACCCATTGATCCAGTCAGCAATGGTGGAAAGAAATACTGCCTAGCTGTTGTGGATGACTATTCAAGATATACTTGGGTGGTATTCATGAAAAAGAAAAGTGAGACCAAGGAACATCTTACTAATCTGATGGAACTGATCCAGAATGAGAAAAGCATAAAGATATTGAAGATCATATCAGATAGAGGGACAAAGTTTACAAACTCTACTGTTGAAGAGTATTGTAATATCAAAGGAATACATCATTAGTATTCAGCTGCTAGAACCCCTCAACAGAATGGTGTTGCTGAAAGGAGAAACAGAACACTAAAGGAAGCTGTCAGAACCATGATAGCTGAAGCTAAGCTGCCACAAAGATTTTGGGCAGAAGCAACAAACACAGCATGTTTTACTCAAAACAGATGCATGATCAACAAGCACCAAAACAAGACTCCATATGAAGTTTGGAACAACAGGAAGCCAAACATTCATTACTTTAAGATTTTTGGTTGTAAATGCTATGTTTTAAATAATGGTAAAAATCACCTTACTGCATTTGCAGAAAAGGCTGATGAAGCTGTCTTTGTAGGATACTCTACTGTTAGTAAAGCTTATAGAGTTTTTAACAAAAGAACATTACTAATAGAAGAATCCATTCATGTAGTATTTGATGAACCAAGTCAATCTTCTGAAAAGAATCAAAATGTTAATCAGGATCTGTCTACTGATTTACAGAAGTTGAATGTTGGAAAGAATGAAGAATATGTTCCCATCATACTACATGATCTCAACCCAGCTGATAACTCAAGTGCTGTTCAAAATCACTGTGCTGATTGTCTAACAGACGAGTTGCAAACAGCTGATAGACCAGAGACTGTTCAACAGACTACTACTGGATCTCCAACAGTAGTGTTGCAAGATCAAAACAAAGGACAACATTATGATTTGCAACCTGATCTAAGATGGCTCAAGAATCATCCACCAGAACTGGTGATTGGTGATCCTTTGGATAAAGTGAAGACAAGGAGAGCTGCTGCAAGTGATGCAATGTTCGTCAGCTTCCTCTCTCAAATTGAGCCCAAACAGATTGAAGAAGCTCTTAGTGATTCAAACTGGATTGAAGCTATGCAAGAAGAGCTAAATCAATTTGAAAGGAATGAAGTCTGGTACTTAGTTCCTAGACTAAGTCATCAAAGAGTCATTGGCACTAAATGGGTATTCAGGAACAAAATGAATGAAGATGGTGTTGTCACCAGGAACAAAGCTAGATTAGTAGCCAAGGGTTATTGCCAAGAAGAAGGCATTGACTTTGATGAAACTTTTGCACCAGTAGCAAGATTAGAGGCAATCAGACTCTTTCTTGCTTATGCTGCTCACAAGAATTTCACCGTCTATCAGATGGATGTGAAATCAGCTTTTCTCAATGGAGAATTACAAGAAGAAATTTACGTTGAACAACCACCTGGTTTTGAAGTCTATCAAGAAGAAGACAAGGTGTATCGTCTGAAGAAAGCCCTATATGGACTGAAACAGGCTCCAAGAGCATGGTATGATACCTTATATGATTTTCTTTTAATTAAAGGATTTCGCAAAGGTAAAGTTGACAAGACCCTGTTCGCTATTGAATGGGAAGAACATATTTTGCTTGTGCAAATTTATGTGGACGATATTATTTTTGGTTCAACTAACCAACAGATGTGTGATAAGTTCTCAAAGCTGATGCAGAACAAGTTTAAAATGAGCATGATGGGAGAACTTAATTATTTTCTTGGTTTGCAAGTAAGACAGTTGGCTGATGGAATTTTCATCAGCCAAGCAAAATACACAAAGGATCTGTTCAAGAAATTTGGCATGGAAACTAGCTCTACTGCTAATATTCCAATGTCTACTAGTCTTCGTTTGGATAAAGATGAAGATGACAAATCAGTGGACATGACCAAGTACAGAGGAATTATTGGGTCTCTGTTATACTTAACAGCAAGCAGACCTGATATTATGTACTCTGTTGGGGTTTGTGCGAGGTATCAATCAAATCCTAAGGAATCTCACCTCTTAGCTGCCAAAAGGATACTTAAGTATCTTAAAGGTACTGAAGATTTGGGATTGTCGTATGCTAGGGAATCTTGATTTGAACTCATTGGATATTCAGATCCTGACCTTGCTGGCTGCAAGATTGACAGAAAAAGCACAACAGGTGTCTGTCAGTTCTTAGGTAGTCGTCTGATCTCATGGATGAGTAAGAAACAGACTTCAGTATCCATATCAACTGATGAAGCTGAATATATAGCTGCTGGAGCTTGATGTGCACAAATATTATGGTTGAAGCATCAACTAGAAGATTACAACATAAAAATCAGTGGAATCCCTATCTACTGTGACAATACAAGTGCAATCAGCCTTACTCAGAATACTACAAGTCATTCAAGGACTAAGCATATTGAGATCAAACATCATTTTATTAGAGATCATGTGGAGAAAGGAAATGTTATGATAGAATATGTGTTTACTGAAAATCAGATTGCTGACATCTTCACAAAACCTCTAAGTGAGACAAGGTTTTCAACTCTAAGAGCTAAACCGGGTTTATTAAAACTGGATGCATAAGCTGAGGGGGAACTCATCAGAAGACTGAAGTTCAACAGCTTACTCATCACACTTATCTTAAAGGATTAACTCTCAACAGACTAGTTAACTTATGAATTCTTAAAGTCAGGGGGAACGTGTAAGACTAGCGGTACTTCTGATTAAAAGATGAAATTTGTTGAAGACAGTTAGTTGAAGCTATGTTTTCAACAGAAGATTAAAGTCTTGAAGATTGAAGATTTATTATCTAGCTGGATTGACAAACAGTCGAGGAAGGTTATCAGCTATTGGCTTTCACTGATAACAGCTTTGTCATCAGGATAGTAGTCCATCAGATAAGTATTTATTTTACTCGTCTGATCACCTGTGTAAAAGCTTACTGCCTAAAACGTTTTATTTTAAAACACACTTTTACAAGTGATAAAAGAGCGGTACATTTTCCCGCTCCTCATTTAATGCGATTTGAATTTGAAAGGTCGTAACTGACGCCGCACGATCAGAACTGACAAGAAACAGATCTAACGGTTAGCTGGTATCACGGAAACCGAAATACCTTAACTCTATAAATCCAGATCTGATCAGCTCAGTAACTCTTTACGCACCCAAATATTCAAAGAGCACTTGTGGGAAATTACTAGCAATTTTCTGCAAAATTCTTCTTGTTTCTCTAACTTCAAACAAATTCGAGATGGCTGCTGAAGGTATGTACTTGGCCTATGATTCATACTACCAATTTGGTACAGATTTGATGAAGGAGTTGCTGGAGAAGTTCAAATCGGCTTCACTGGTATATTTTATGGAGTATCACGAAGGGCTGATCTGGACTGACCAAGTATTGGAATACTACCGAACTGCTACTGTTGATTTCAGCACTCAGGAAATCAAGGCTACTGTCGGAGATAAATCCAATATTGTTACCCCCACCCTTCTTCACGAGACTTTTGGGCTTTCGAACAAAGGACGACACGATGTCACTGTTCTGACGGAGGAGAAGCACCAACAATTCTGGGCAATCTGGGCCAAGGAAGGAGAGATGTTGTCTGGCAACATCAAGAAGAGACAGTTGAAGGACGAGTATCAGTGGATGGCTGATATGGTCTCAAAGCTGATTGAGAATTGTACGTTTTCTCTGGATGCTGTTACTATGAAAATGTTCAGCATCATGGCTGCTATCTACTACGGATTGGAAGTCAACTGATCTGTAGTAATTTGGTACATTTTGGCTAACTTCCACAAAAAAAAAAGGGCAAGGGTCCCCAGACTAATCACAGAATCACACTGAGTTACTTGCTATTCAAAATGGGATGTGAAGTCGCAAACGGTAAGGAGATTCATACTCCAAAGGCAATGTCCAAATACTTGTCTGTTATAAAAAGAAAAACTGAAGAAGCTGATGTGGAAGAGGAATCTGAGGAACCAAGGGCGGTTCCTGCCAAGAGGCAGAGAAAACTTGTTAAAACAGCTGAGCTTGCTACTGCAACTCAAAAGAAAAAGGCTACTGACGAGCCTAAGGAGATAGCTCCAAAGAAGCTGAAGAAGGTGGATGATGCTGAAGTTGATAAGATCATTGATCTAACCACCGCTGATGTCCGGAACATGTCCCCTGCATCATCTTCTAGAACCCCATCTGCTGAAGTGCCTGATGAGAATGTCTCTCACAGGACCAGAAGTCAAGTAAGGGATACTGCTGCTTCCAGACATGCTCAAGGAAGAACAAAGAAGACAGCAAGAAAACAAATGACTTTTGTGGAAGAGCCCACTAAGCTGGTGGACTTAGTAAGAGAAAGCCCTTAAACAGCAGAGAGGCCTGTTGGAGCTGAAGAAGCTTCTGTTGCTGAACAGACTGATGCGCAACAGATTACTCAAGCAAAGCCAACAGTTTAGGTTGCTAAACCTCAGGATGATCCTGATGTGATGATCATCCATCCCATTGCAGCTGCACCTCTTGCATCTGCTGCTCCTCAACCTGCCCTAGCTGACAAGGGAAAGAAAAAGATTCTGATCAAGAGAAAGAAGATCTCTGCAGCTGATAAGAAGAAAAGGGAGGAAGCTGAGCAGAGAAAAAGAGATGAGTTGGAATAACAGAAGGCATTAGAACTAAGCAAGACTCAGGAAGCTAAGGATGCTGAAAGAAGAAAAATGTCTGAAGCTGAAAGAAAGGCAGCTGAAGACGCTGAGGTTGCTATGGTCATTGAGATAAGTAAAACTGATGCTCATGGACCAGTTCATTCTGGAGGCATCAAAATTGATGAAGAAGATGAAGACAAAGAAAAGAACCCTAAGACGCCTGGTGGAAAGGTCAAGCCAAAGGATAAGTATGAAGTAAGAAGAGCTTTTGACATCATCCATGTTGATAAAGCTCTCTTCAAAAGGTTTGAAAAGACCTTGGCTTATTATGACCAGAAGCTGATGCTGAAGACTCTGTTCACCCACGAGAAGCCTAGATACATGAAATGGAGGGATTATAGGCTGAACAGATCTGTTGCAGAGCTTCAGAGTTGGAAGGAGTTAGCTGATGAAGAAAAATGGGTTCTAAATTGGCTAAGGACTGACTCTATTAAAAAAGCCTTGGATCCTCACTTTGTAAGGGATGCTATGCATCAATACGCTAAGGACTATGCCTTGGAGGAAGCCAAGATCATTCAAAACACATTGCCACCAAAGATAAGAAAATCTGATGATGCTGTTGAGAGAGCAATCAACAAAGCTGCTATGACCGCCTTGAAGAGATGGGCAGAAAGGTCAAGATATCAGCAAGGATCTTCAATTGAATTGCCTCAGCTGCCAAGCATTCAACTTATTACATTTGGAAAGGAGGTCAAGGATTACTATGAAGTGCCTAAGGGAAAGCCAGCTTTTCAAAGGCCATGGATTATTGTGCGACAAATCCGTCAAACAACATCCTTTAATGATGATGGCAAAATCACTAGTTTAATCTATGATGATGTAACTGATCAGCACAAAGCTGCTGATGAACCCTTAGCAATTGAGTGGAATGCTAAGGAATCAAGAGCTGATCAGGAGACAGAATTGAAAGATGCCCCTGTCCACCAGGAGGATGAAGGAAGGGAAGCTGCTGATTCTGCTTCATCAAGTGATCTGCATTCATCACTGATGGAAGCTTTCCAGTTATTAATGGAAAATTCAATGAAGGAACTGGAAGAGAAGAACAGCCTGCAGTTGAAGAAGTTGCAACAAGAGTTGGCAGAGTCCAACAGATTACAATTGGAAAGTATGCAACTACTTACTGCCAGAACTATCAGAAATGCGATTGATAGTTTTCCCATGCCTGAAGATCATTCCAAGAAGATGATGCAAAGCTTTGTTGAAATGAATAGAAATGTTGAAGATGTGAAGGCTGATGTCAACCATCTTCATGCTGCTTTAAAGAGAGCTGAAAACAACATAACTGATCTCACTGCTAACTTCATCAGAGTCAGTGAAGAAGAAAAAACAGTCAACCTTGGTTTGTTGCAGGAAGTTCACCAAGCTGGAACTATTATACGTGAAGAGATGACAACCATGCAACTGAATGTTGATTGTTTTAATGATCAGACTGACACCATCAGCACTACTCTTAATCATCTTACTGCAAGTCACGATGTAGTCAATCATAACTTGAAGGCTTTGTGCGCTGCTATGAAGATTCAATCTGCTGCACTCAATCCTCCTATCAGACCTGCCAGTGCCACCATTTCTGATGATGACAAAAAGAGGGAAGAGGAGAAGGAAGAAAAAGTGGAGGAATCTGCTGCCACTGAACCTGAAAAGCCTGAAGCTGCTGAAGAGATTGGAAAGGTAGAAGGTAAAGAAAAGTCTGAAGAAGAGACCAAGGAAAAAGCCAAATCTGATGAGGAAATGGCTACAACCAAGGACTCTGCTGAAGAACAAACAGAGCCATTTACCAAGTACAAAAATACTGAATCAGCTAAGAAAGCAATGGAAGAGCTGAAGTAGCAGCAAATCAAAGAAAAGATGGTAGCTGCTAGGTCAAATCTTCTTTTGGATGAGGATGCTGATGAAGATGAAGAGGAATAAGAAGATGATGAAGAATCATCTTATGAATATGAAGAAGTGCTGGAAGGAACTGATGAAGAAGCTGATAGTTAGCATATATAAATCTATTTGTAATCAGTTTACTTTATCTATCTTTCAGACATCTCATCTGATCAGAAATTGTAACTTGTACTTATTTATCAGATTATCAATAAAAGTTCAAGTTTCTGTTTCCAACATATATTTTCTATCTCAGAAAATTTTGAAGGTCACAAACTTTAGCATAGGTAAAACAGGTACTTAGCTGAAGTTTTGTCATCATCAAAAAGGGGAAAATTGTTGGATAATGATGAAGATGAAGAGCACTGAAGACAATAAGTAAAGGGAGGTATTGATGAATTCCAAAACTTCAAATCTGCTAAGTATAAATTAACTTAGCTGACATCCCTTCGAAGAATTTTTGACTAAGTAAAGAAGATATCAGAAGAGTCAAAATTCAAGGTCCAAGACTACTGATCTGCTGAAGGAAAGAAATCAGACTGGTGAAGATCAACTGACTCAAAACAGATTTGTTCAAGTTTGAGATCAGCTTAGTTCGCCATCAGACTTGTACTTTCGTCAGCCAAGTGGAAAAGATCAAGAAGTCATCCCAATGGTAATAAATGCCCTTGGAAGTAATAAATGCTGAAGTACAAGGCTATTAAAGACAAATGATTGAAGAAATGCTTCGCATCATCTTGGTGCATTTAATGCTGCCTGCAGAAAAGTACTGTTGACAGTACGGACAGACTGCAGAGAGCCATTCGCGGAAATTAAGGACTAGTACCCGAGGATTTTGAAATCTGTCTCACTTCAACGGACATTTTTCAAACCTATGAGTATAAATAGCTGTAGAGACGAAGAGAAGAAGAACAACACAATCTCTGAGAAGAAATCCGAAGCAGAATCTCTTAAGTCTCAAGAACAGCTCACTCATCAGCTCTGTCATTTGTTGACTGAAGCCGACGTTGAAGATCAAAGATAAACATATTTTCTGAGTGAAAAACTGTTTGAGTGTTGTGCGAAGTGTAGATCCATCTTTGTGAGTGATCTAACTTCAGAGGATAGGTTTTCTTAGTGATTTCCTATTGTGAGCTTACGGCCAGATTCATTTGTTGCTTTGGCGTAAGTGGAGTGTACTAATTAATGTGTGTTCTTAGTATAACCAAATATCTTTGTGACTTGGAATAGTGGACTAAAGGATATTCAAATCCATATAACCAATATAAAAATTACTTGTGTTTTTACATTGTTTTCAACTTGCATATTTTCAGATTGCATAAAACACATTCAAAACTATTTGAAAAGAGTTTTAAAGGAGTTTACAAAACTGGAGATAAAATTTTCAAACTACTAAGGTTACTTGTGAAAAACACTTTGAAAATCCGCTGCAAGTACTCTAGTATTAAAACTGATTTTAGCAAAAATCAGCTAAGTGATTATCAGATTAGTGGTCAACAAAGCTGTTCAAAGATTTGTTCGCGATCAGCCTTGAGAAATTACTGTTCGATAACAGCTTAGTCTGTTTAAGTTAGAACAAAAGTTTTAAAGTTAAAAATTGTAAAAAAGTTTAGAGGTCTATTCACCTCCCCCTCTAGACCTCATATGACCACTTGGGATCAACATTTTACTTGAAGACTCATCGTGAGGTGTAGGTGTAGCTTTAAAGTATCTATCCATATTTCTACTTACTGAGTTATTATTAGAGTGAGTTGTGTGATATTAATTAGACTTTTCATTGAGGCGGATATAGTGAGTTATTATTAAAATGAGTTGTGTGATATTAATTGGACTAAGATTATATTTTGGACTGAAAATTTCATATTAGGCTAACTTACTGAGTTTTTTTATTTCAAAAAAAAAAAAATAAAAAAAAATACACCACTCCTATACTATAAAGAATAAAAATAAAAATTAGGAGGGCTTATAGCCCCTCCCCCCCCCCCCTTGTCCCTATGTACGTCCGCCTATGCTCTTGGGGTACCATCTAAAAAACTTAAAAACGGTAAGGGTGGCCAGATTTTACCCCATTTACCCATTGATTTTCACCTAATTTTTCATCGTTTCAACTCGTTTTTAGTTGATTCAATCCAAATTCACAAATTTTCTCTAATTTTACCAATTTTTCACATCATTTTTTATGGTATCGGCATCCTCGATTAGAAATTTTTCGCTGTAAGGGTCACTTTAACGAATTCAATAGTTAGTGTAATTTCTCAAACATGGAGATTGATCAATGTAATTACATTGACCCTCAAGGGTAGTTCGAGTAATTTTTCGTTTATGTTTATCTGAATTTTGAGAGATAAAAATATCACAACCCTAATTCTTCAACTTCTAAAACCTCTCCAAAAAACCCCCAAAGTTTCGAAAATTGAAAACATTAACTTTGTTACAAAAATAAATCAAGATCCAAACATATAAGCAATATTTAAACAATATACTCTATAGCTCTTCGTAGAGAAGCACAACCTTTGTGCCTTGCCTGCGGAGCCAATTTTCACTTAGTGCGCATCTTGGCGCTATAGCGCAAAAGCGCGCATTGATTTGAACAAGAAAAAAAATTAATTTTAAAAAGAACGGCACATCAAATTTACACAATTCCAAGTCCTTAATTAAACTTTTTATATTTTCATAAATATAAAACATTTCCTAGTCTTAAAGTACGACGTAAAAGCAGAGATATGGAAAAGATTTCTCAATATTTCAGAATCTTAACAACTTTTAACACAAGCAAAGCATTGTCAATAACCTAGATGCACTTGACAGTATAAGTTACACTTGAATTCAAATGATAAAATAATCACAATAATTAACTAAGTGCACTATAGCAACATAAATTACATCTAAAATCAAATGATAAAATTTTTTTTTTTAAACATAAAGACAAAATAAAACATCTAGAATTCTCGGCTTGGGGTACTTATGATGAGATCAAGCCAGAGGAATCCACTTTAGTGACCAAAATCACTTGGAACAATAAGAAATTTCTTTATTGGAAATTGTGGATCCATCTTTGGCATGCACTCTGAGACGGTTTCAAAATTGATCAAGGTGTTTGCATATTTAACCGAAAGCTCATAAAGTACTTCTCTCTTTGAAGAAGCCCGCGCAAGACAAATAATATTAAATCAACTACCAAAAGTCTCATTTCTACGATTAAGGATAAAGAGCATGTTTGTTACCCTTTCTTGAAGAATAGCATATTTCTGTTCTTTATCCATTGGAATGGCGACTCGACAGTTGAAAAATGATATGATTGAAGAATCTGAATGTGCATGTTTTGTGAAAAAGTGTGGCTACAAGCACTTGGATATGCCAACAAAGGCACAACCAGAATAAGGGAATGAGCAAGGAGCATATCTGTAGGTCTTCTCATGATTTACTTTATCATTGTAATGTACTTTTTTTGTGCACCCATGCTGCGCATTCAGACATGGAATTTTGACCGACTCTATAACCTTTTCGATGGCCCTGCATCTGTTGTACCCAATTGCAAAGGAACAACTTCCACATTTGTTCCCTATCCTGGTGCAACATGAATCACTTGCTATGTGTCCGTTCTCGCACTAGTAAATAATAACTTGAATTCAAATGGAATAACCTACAAGTTTTTCTACTCATATTTCAGAATCTTAACAATTTTTAACACAAGCAAAGCATAGTCAATAACCTAGATGCACTCTGACAGTATAAGTTACACTTGAATTCAAATGATAAAATAATCACAATAGTGAACTAAGTGCACTATAGCAACATAAATTACATCTAAAATCAAATGATAAAAGTTTTTTTTTTTTTTAATATAAGACAAATAAAATATCTACAATTTTAAGTTTGAGTTACGAATGATGAGATCAAGCCAGAGGAATCCACTTGAGTGACCAAAATCACTTGGAACAATAAGAAATTTCTTTATTGGAAGTTGTGGATTCACCTTTGGCATGCACTCTGCAACGGTTTTAAAATTGATCGAGGTGTTTGCATATTTAACGGAAAGATCATAAATTACTTCTCTCTTTGAAGAAGCCCGCGCAAGACAAATAATATTAAAACAACTACCAAAAGTCTCATTCCTACGATTAAGGATAAAAAGCATATTTGTTACCCTTTCTTGAAGAATAGCATATTTATGTTCTTTATCCATTGGAATGGCGACATGATAGTTGAAAAAGAATATGATTGAAGAATCTGAATGTGCATGTTCTGTGAAAAAGTGTGGATACAAGCACTTGGATATGCCAACAAAGGCACAACCAGAATAAGGGCATGAGCAAGGAGCATATCTGCAGGTCTTCTCATGATTTACTTTATCATTGTAATGCACTTTTTTAGTGCACCCATGCTGTGCATTCGGACATGGAATTTTGGCCGACTCTATAACCTTTTTGATGGCCCTGCATCTGTTGTACCCAATTGGAAAGGAACAACTACCACATTTGTTCCCTATCCTTGTGCAGCATGAATCACATGCTATGTGTCCATTTTCGAACTACATTATGATTCAGAGAAACAAAATTTGTTAGGTGAAATATTAATAATGCGAGATTCCCAAAATTTTGGTACATCTTAAAGAAATCATTGCTCAAGAAACATCAGACAGAAATTTAATTTCTAAAGTTTAAGGTAATACATAAAATGGATTAAACATAAGAGACCAAAGCTGAAGAAAATCACTTAGAGGAATGTGAACAAAATATTCAAACTTAAATCTGGAGTAGAGTAATAAATTTCGAAACCTCAAGAAAGCTACAGTTTTTGCACATGCTTTTGAAACAACATAGTTGTAAACAACAACCATACTTGTAAATAGCGCAAAAAATGCACACTATAACTGCGCAACCCATTTCACTTAGCCCTAAAAAGCGTGCTTTGACTAGATAAAAAATTTAAAACCTTCATTTAATGTGAGTTCCCTCTTACTCTTCCAGATATAAATGTGCAAAAATAGAGCATAGTGCAAGTAAAGTCTTCCAACTGAATGAATTCAAAGGGAACAACATCGTGATCTTAACAAGTAAGGAAATACATCTAATAGTTTACATAAACATGAAACAAAACAATCAGTGCTCCGATCTCCAGATGTGGAAGGTAAAGGGATTGAAATAAATTTAATAGTCTAAGTTGGGTACCAAAGAAAACGAGTGAGTTTCTATATGATAGACTTTCAAAACTGCTTTTGGTTATTGTTAGAATATGATGTGGGACATTGTTTTAGATCTCCTGTATTCTCTCATAAGGGGACAAAGTGTTTTAATCAAATATGAGGGCAAAATAAGAAATTAGAGGAGTTTTGCCCACGGTTTTTTATGTGAATATGTTGAAAGTTTGAAACTGATAGTTGGGTGTTTTTAAGCGTGAAGGATAGTTGGAGGAGCCAACATGATAAAATTCATAGTTAAGGGAAAAAAATTGGGCACTCACTGAATATAGTTGGAGGGGGCATAATGGAATTTAGTCTATAAAATATTGAACACGTGTTATGTTAGGTTTCATAGAATTTCATAGAAAGATTATTCCGTGGGATTGTTAGAACAATGTAATATTAAATGCTCTACAAGCTTACTGTTTTAGATCAACAGGTGGTAATATAGTAGTAGTGGTGGTTCTCGGTTTGATCCTACAACGGTTAAACAACATCTTGATCTAGAAATGTAAGCTAGAAGAAAGTACAAACATTTAATACTTAATCATTTCTAACAGCCCCAGCCCCCACTCAATATTCTTTTTACGAAACCTAATTACGTGTTATGCTAAATTCCACATTGCCCCCTGAAGCGAGCTACTCATTAACAATCAATTTGTTATATAAGTAGGTGTCGTTTAACTCGTCTTCACAACATACTCATTAACAATCAATTTGCAAAGGATGTTATCCTGCGGAAAAAAGGGGGGGGGGGGGGGGGGGGAGTTGAAAAAAAAGTCAGAAACTTAAACAGTCTCATATAACAAGGTTTTACTACATAATAAAACAATTCTTAAAGCAATAACATTATTTTTTAAGAACATGTATTGAGTAGAGCTAGAGTACAGTATCTTTGTACCAAGCTCGTGATACATATTCTCAGAGAGTGTTGAACTATGTCCAGATTCATTAGTCAATCGTATCCTTGTTCATTGTCCTCATGAGAATCGGTTACCAAATTATGGAGAAAGAACATGTCCTCAGAGTATTAAAAACTCTCGAATAATAAAACAAAGAATTTTGTATCATCAGACTAGATAAAAGCAACCAATCAAATTTTATATCTTATTAATCTCTGTACAACTAGCGTCAATAAAGCCAGACGAACACATGCTACATCAAACTAGCTGATGTGTCAAAGAAAGCCTTCAAAGAAATCCAGGATTAGCAGCAAGTTTTAGTGTGTAATATTTTTTTTTTGAGAATACATTCACCATCAATAACTACATCAGAAATCATTTCAATAATTGCCCAAATACAAAGAATTAAAAATAATAAACCACTATCAAACACTAGTATTAAACTAGAGGAAAACCCACATTAGTGTGTTTGTTAAGCTTTGCAGAGATGAAAATTCAGTCTAATAGAGCGGGATACGCATATCCTTTTGAAGATATTACTAAACACAGCTTATTCTTTTCAGTGCAATTCCCAGAGTTAAAAAGTGTCTACTCCATGTGATTTTACTCTAATGCAAGAAATTTTATTTAATTTGATATTAAACAGTAATCGAAAAGAAATTGGAGGTTTGTAGTAAAATGTTCATATATTTGGCTCATGCCAATTGACTAATTAGTCATGGTAATAGATTGTTGAAACAAATAGGAAAATAGCAAAAACAATCCACAACAAGAAATTTTTTATACACTGTTAGAAAAGTCAAATGGCTCATACATGAGTAAAAGAATGATTTCAGAAAGGATAAAGGGGTTGCTTCCCTTGACCATGATAAGGTTCATTCTCTGTCTCTTTAGCACCTGCATGGGAGGTAGTAGGAGTATTCTGAATATCCTCAATCCTCCAATCAACCACCCGAATCTTGCTCTCCAATAGGCGAAGCATCTCATGCAGATCTTCTGGGTTGCTAACATCCACTTCATCTTTGTCTAGACACTCTACCAAGAGTAGTTCAAGCTCCAATGAGCGAATTTTCTTCGTCTCATTCTCTAGATTGTTTGTTACTCTATGGCTTCCAAGGGTCAGGGTCATGGAAAACGAATCAGCGGGTTTCGGAACTTCTCGCATTTCTTCTTCGTCATCTTCTAGTTCTGTTTCAGATGAATGTAGCCATAGGGGGCGAAAATCTGTCAAATTCCTCTTCAGACTCTACAATTGGAGGTGCCCGATACTCTCTGGCTCTGGGAGGAGCGGCGGAGAATGAGGAGAGGCAGCGGAGGCAGTGGGAAAGCCGCTGCGGAGGGGAGACGGAGGAGCTGGATGTTGAGAAGGTAGCCATGGCGCGGCGGGGTCTTTTGGGTAAGGGTCGAGGGTTGGTTGTATTGAGAACAAATCCTCTTCGTCTTCATCTCCACCAGCAAAAAACCTAGGCATTTTATATTGTAGTAATGGAATCCTATTTAGGAAAATCACTCCAATTCTTATCCAAAATTTGCTTTGTATTAAAAAGATTCTGTTTCAATTCTTATCCTTAGGGGTGTTCTATTTTTGCTCTTATTCATAAATAATATTTGCCAGTTTTTATAATTTCTTTTTTAAGCTATGACCCATTTATTTACTTTTAGTAAAAATACAATTTTCATATACCATAAAACTGAGTCCATTTCAATTTTCATATAAAACTTACAAAAAATGTGCATTGTCACGTGATTGTAAAAAGTTAAATTGCTCATGTTTTTTATTATATTCAGATTAATTTAAGAGATTAAACTTTGATGATTTTCCGAATTGGCCCCTATCTCATTCCTTATGCATGACCATCATCCTCTGGTAGTTGTTCATCAAAAATAGGAAAGGTGTCTTGTTCGTTTCTTAACTGCAAACACATATATAATAATAACTTTCATATTATGTTGAGTGAATTGTTCAATTTTTTCATTTGAAAATTTAAATCGTGAAACTCTTTTCCTCACAAACTTTAATTCTCAGCCAGTTTCTCAGCCTTTTTCAGAAATTTTTCCATCATCTTACTCGTTTTGACCTGAACTTCAATCTCCATGGATTAATTCCCTCAACAAAACTTACGAAAGTATCACTTTTGTAACGTTTGTCAAGAATTGGTATGTCTTTTTAGATTTTGGTATGAAAAATGAAAATTTTCAAGTTCTATGGTAAGAAAAATTGAATTTTGCCTTTATTTTTTCATTTATATTTCTTTATTTTCTTTTATTTAATGGCTAACGATATTGTCATAGCAGCAGGAAGTATTGTTGTCGAAACAAATTTTCAGAGATTCCTACAATACCGTTTAATGGTCAAAACTAGTTAATGGAACTTCTTTTCTTGTAGCCATTTCTTATCCCTTTTTCCTTCATCTTTATAATTTACATTTAGCATTTCCGTTGTTTTTTTGTTCTCACATCTGAGTAAAGTTTTATTTCGTTCTTAAGATTGATTATGAGTTAAGTTTACTCATTAATGTTCCTAAGATTGATGATGGAAAGGGTGGCAATTTTAGTGTTGTGTAACAATATATATTTTTTTAACTGCAGTGATTTTCATTGTGATGCTTATGTTCCAATGAAATTAGAGTGATAATAAAACCACTGTTAAATTTGCGTCACTTCGCGTGGAACAAATTTCACGTTTTCGTTGATAACGTCCTTTCTACTTCTCTAAAAAAATTCCCAAACACAAAACAAATATCAATCCAAATATAGCAATAAGTGCGAGTATCCGAGCAAAGATATTAAAAATGCGATTGTATCTTCGGTGTATATTGGTTGAGAGGTGGGAGAAACAAGAGTTTTTGGCCCCCCTCTTCGAGCCATTTTTGCTTACTATGTTTGTCTTTGCATGGGTTCCTCTTTCTCAAGTAGAACATCTAAATGGTATTCAAGTGTTTCCTCAAGGGCAAGGGTTTAAGAACTTTGGGTTAGGGTTTGGGTTTGGGATTAGAGCGAGTCGATGGACTGCCTAGGTTAGAAGTTTTATTTTTGGCAATGTTCAAAGGAGATACTATTCCAAGTCCTAATACCATCACGGGTATTTTTGAGATTAGAAAAGAGTTTGTAGGCTAATGAATCCAAGGATGGTTGATTTCAGTTGTTTTCAATAGTGGAACGACATCCATCGTGTTGGAGCCATAACACTTCGAAACGGGAAGGTTTAAATGTGACCGATTAGGAGGGGAAGGTATGGAGAACAATCAGTTCATGGCCGGAAGTTCATACCAGATGGTGAGCAATAACGACAAGAGTAGGAAAAAGTAACAAAAGTATCAACGGAAAGTGAAATGTACTTCCTACTTCTATATTAAGAAACTTGTAGGTTAGTATACCATATCTTAATAAATAAGTAGGAAGGACATTATCAACAAAAGTAGAACAAAAGAGTTCATTTTAGGTAAATAATGAGCGTCTTTATTACTTTCCTGATATGTATGAAAACCCTGGAACTATTCTCGAATGAAGGTCGACTCTGATGTCTTCCTGATATGTACTTTCCTGATATGCCTTCCTCTTTCACAATCTTCTCAGGCCATATTCAATGGAGAGGGCCATGGGTGGGGCAGGCTCGGAGGTCGGAGGAGAACACATCTCCAATGGATAGGGGCGGCGGGACGGGGTAGCCTTCGGGCTGGAACGGGCGAGGGTCGCGTGGGTTTAGAGCACTTTAATTGTGGGTTTAGAGCACTTTAATTTGATTAAAGATGGATAGCATTTATGTGGTAAAAATAAATGGTAGAAGAAGAGAGAATGGGATGAGGAATTTGTGCTGATTTATAAAAAAATGCCAGAAGAAGAGAGAACGGGATGAGAACGGTCGCTGAATTAAGATATTAGGGCTTTGTGTAGCTAGTTAATGGACTATTACACAAAACACCCCTCATTGTCTTAAGTCACTTATTTGGGATTATTTCTTTTAATTGTTTTGTTATATATTGTTTTATATATGTAAAATTAATTATTTAAAGTAATTTTTAATTAAAATTTTCTCCTAATTAAATTAAATTTGTAGGACTTAATTATTTAATAAAATGTGTTAGTATATTTACTGTACATATTTAATAAATATATTTAGTCATTAATTTTTAATTGAATTATTTAATATAATAAAATTTATTTTTATAAAATTAAAATCATTAATAAGTAGAATTACAGGTGAGAGTTGGCAAAATAAAAAAATGGAATTAATTCCATTCCGTAGCCCTGTCATTGGAGACGACCAGGCAGGGCTTGGGGTGGGGGCAGGGCCAGCCCCGGGGCTCCGGAGCCCCTCCTCCTCCCCCCCATTGGAGATGGCCTTACAATCACCTCCCTAGTACGACATTTTTTCATCCTCTAATCATACTAAATTCCAGCGCTACTCTAGCAGCCATAGTCTTTGCGAATCGGGATCCAGTGGGAGACCGAGTTTAAGATGTTTCCATCCCACACATCTTCCAATTGCATCAATATCACTAGACACAAAGACATTATAATTAATTTGTGTTGGATAAGGATGAAGATGAAAAACACTGAAGTCAATTAGTAAATGGTGGTTTTGATTATTTCCAAAACCTAATATCAGCTAAGTATGGAAAACTTAATTGTAAAATCCCTTGGAAGAATTTTGACCAATTAAGAAGACTATCAGAAGGGTAAAAGATTCAAGGTCCAGAAGACAATTGATCTGCTGAAGGAAAGAAATCAGACTAGTGAAGATCAGCCGACTCAAATCGGATTTGTTCAAGTTTGGCATCAGCTCTGTTCATCATCAGACTCGCATTTTCGATCAGCCAAGTGGAAAGGATCAAGAAGTCTACCCAACGTTAATAAATGCCCCTGGAAGTAATAAATGCTGAAGTACAAGGTTATTAAAGACAAATGATTGAAGAAAGACCTCGTATCAGCTTGGTGCATTTAATGCTGCCTGACAGAAAGTACAGTTCGCAGTACTATCATTGAGCAGAGAGCCGTTCGCGGATTTTAAGGACCAGAAATCAAGAGATTTGAATTTTGTCTCTCTTCAACGGACATAATTCAAAGAGTGACTATAAATAGTTGAAGAGACGAAGAAAGAAAAAGACAACTTCTGAGAGATTGAATTCAAAGCCAAAATATTTTCTAAGTCTCAAAAGCTCAAGAATAGCTCACTCGTCTGCTGAAAGTCATTTGTTGACAGAAGCCTTTGAAGTTCAAAGAAAACATTTTCTGAGTGAATCTGTAAGAGAGAAAAGTTGTGAGGAGTTCTTATCCATCTTTGTGAGTGATAAGACTCTGTAGAATAGGTCTTCTTTGTGATTTCCTATTGCGCACTTGTGGTCGTTTCATTTGTTGTTCGACGCAAGTAGAGTGTACTAATTACTTTGTATTCTTAGTATGACCCAAGATCTGTGTGACTTGGAAGAGTGGAGTAAATGATATTTAAATCCATATAACCACTATAAAAATTCTTGTGTTTTATCATTGCTTTTAATTGCATATTTTCAGATCATCATAAAACAGTTGATTAACTGTTTGAAAAAGGTTTAAAGGAGTTTTTATAAAACTGGGGATTAAAATTTTTCAAACTACTAAGTATACTTGTGAAAAACACTTTATAAATCCGCTGCAAGTATTCTGGTATTAAAACTGATTTTGACAAAAATCAGCTAAGTAACTATCAGATTAGTGGTCAGCAAAGCTGTTCAAAGATTTATTTGCGATCAGCCTTGTAAACTTACTGCTCTATATCAGCTTAGTCTGTTTAAGTTTGAGCAACAGTTTTAAAGTTAAAATTTGATTAAAATTTTCAGAGGTCTATTCACCCCCCTTTCCCCCCCCCTGTAGACCTCATCTGACCACTTGGGACCAGCAAGTGGTATCAGAGCAGGTGGTTCATTAGAATCAGCTGCCTGATCAACGAGCTTGATCCGATTGTTTTTCAAAGGTTTTCAAACTTTTCAAAAGAGCATCATTTTGAAAAATTAAAATTTTTGAAAAGTGGATTGTATCAGCCATGTTCCCCTCATAGCTGGTATGAGCTTCGAAGACTGGAAGATCAGAATGGAGATCTTCTTAGTTTCGTACAATGATAACATGTATACGTGTATCATCAAAGGCCCATTCAAATTCACCAAGACCATCAAAATTGAAGAAGCCGATATAACGGTGGAAAAAGATTTACATGAAATGACAGCCGAAGAAATAAAGCTGTTTAACCTGGACAAAGTTGGGCGTTTTATCATGACCAAGTCCTTTGACAATGACAGATTTGACAAAGTCAAGCACTGCAAGACTGCTAAAGAAATGTGGGATAAGGCCCGTGATATGAGCGAAGGAAACGACGCATCAAAGAGCATCAGCTGAGTGTTGCTCTGGAAAAGCTGGACAACTTCAAGATGAAGTCTGCGGAAACCATTGATCAGATGGATACAAGGTTTACAAGGACGCTGAATGAAGTTTTGAAGCTTGGAAAAACCTTCACTGATAAGGAGATAACCGTCAAAGTGCTGAAGGCTCTACCTCCAAAGTTCAACATGAAGGTGACAGCCATGGAAGAGTCCAGAGATCTGGGAAAGATTTCACTCACCGAGCTGTTTTCAGTTCTCAAGGCGTACGAGTATAAACTGCCAAGAATGGGTATTGAAGAAACCTCTACTTAAAGTTCCACAGCTGCACTTGTTGCTGCTGAAAATCCTAGAAGACCAGCCTACAAAAGCAAAGACGTGGACTCATCTGATGAAGTCACACTACTCAACAAAAAGGAGTACACTGCTGGAGACGTTGCATTGCTGATGAACAACTTCAAAAAGTTCTACAGACGAAAAATGAAGAACAAATATAACAATGCTTATACTTTTAACCCTACTTCTTCTTCTCAAGATAAGGATTCTTATAAATCCAAAATGATGTGCTATAATTGCAGGAAACTAGGTCATTTCATCAGAGACTGCCCATATCCTAAAGCTGAGAAGTATACAGAAGAGAAAAAGAGAATCAGAAAGGAAAGAAAGCATCAGAAAGGCAAGGTGCTAGTAGCAGAAGCAGAAAAGCTAGCTGCTGTCTACTCATCTGATTCAGATTCAGACACTTCAGATGAAGAGTCTTCTGATGAAGAGAGTCCTCCTCTTCTCTGCCTAATGGCTAAGGAATCTGATGACTCAGAGGATGATGAGGTAACTCCTCTTGATAATGAATTATTTAATTCATTTGAACAAATGATGCTCAACAATACAAGTATTGCTGATGCATTTAAAAAGCTTAAGGAAGAGATGATATTGCTTAAAGAGCAAAACAGTTCACTGAAACTTAAAGCTGAAAAGCCAAGAGAATCAGCTGAATACAAACTGCTTGAACAAGAGAATGAATCTCTGAAAGCTGAATGTGAAGTTTATAAGTGTAAAATCATTGAGCTTGAGAAAGTCATTGAGTCTCATGATAAGTCATCTGTTGCATCCACTCACATGTCTAGTAAACAGAAGAAACCTTTAAATCAGGATAAGTTAGAACTGAACAATACTGAAAAATTTATATCAGCTGACAATAGTAAGGTCATTTTGTATGTTCAGACTACTAAACCTGCTTCACCTGAGAAAGTATTAAAGGAGATGAAAACTCCTAAGGCTAAAAAGAGCAAAGAGCCTAGTGTAGGAAAACAGACTGGTAAGACCAAACAGAAGAGTCCTAGGAAGTCTTCTGATAAGGCCAAAACCAATCAGACTAGTGATAAGACTAAGTCGTCTGTTAATGAGCAAGCAGCCAGTAAATCAAAGAAGCATAAAAACATGAAAAATCAAAATGCTTGGTATGGAAATGAGTCATATTATGTGCAACCTGCTGCATATCCTCCTATGTATCATGCACCTCAATTTCCTACTTGCTATGCACCATATCCTGCTCATCCAATGCATGCAAATCCTCCTTATCATGCATCTTATTCTACTTATGAGCATTATCATTATCATTCTGATTATCATCAACTTAGCAAATCTGATAAACATGATGAAGATGAAACTGTTCATGCTCCTGCCAAACAACAGAAGCCTAAGAAGCCTAAGACTTCATCATCTTGGGTTGTCAAAGGTGGAACTAATCCTCCAGGACCCTCTCAATAAGGGTACCTAAAACAATTTTATTTTGTTTTGTAGGTTAGGATTAGGAGTAGGTGTAGGTGTAAAGTAGAGAAAATCTGGTACTTGGACAGTGGACGTTCATGACACATGTGTGGAAACATGCATGAGCTGACTGATGTTGTTGTTGTGGATGGTCCTAAAGTTACTTTTGGGGACAGCAAAGAAGGCAAAATTGTAGCAAGTGGAAAGCTTATCAAAGGCAACATTGAGATATCTGACGTCTCTTATGTTAAAGGCCTCAAATACAATTTGCTGAGCATAAGTCAATTTTGTGACAAAGGATATTCAGTCATCTTCTCAACAGATAAGTGTTACGTTGAACAGATTGGTACAAAGAAGGTAATTTTATCTGAATCCAAATTCTGATGAAGAGAGACCTGCTCTTCTCTGCCTGATGGTTAAGGAATCTGATGGCTCTGAGGATGATGAGGTAACTCCTCTAGATAATGAATTATTTAATTAATTTGAACAAATGATGTTTAACAATACAAGTATTGCTGAAGCATTTGCAAAGCTTAAGGAAGAGATGATATTGCTAAGATAGCAAAATAGTTCACTGAAACTTAAGGCTGAAAAGCCAAAAGAATCAGAAGAATACAAAGAACTTGAGCAAGAAAATGAATCTCTGAAAGCTGAATGTGAAGTCCTTAAAGGAGAAATCATGGAACTTGAAAAGTCAATTGAGTCTCATGAAAAGTCAACTGTTGCATCCACTCTTATCACTAGTAAACAAAAGATACCTTTAGATCAGGATAAGTTAGAACTGAACCATACTGAAAAATTTATATCAGCTGACAACAGTAAGGTCATTTTGTATGTTCAAACTACTAAACCTGCTTCAGCTGAGAAAGTGTTAAAGGAGACGAAAACTCCTAAGGCTAAAAAGAGCAAAGAGCCTAGTGTAGGAAAACAGAATGGTAAGTCCAAACAGAAGAGTCCTAGGAAGTCTTCTGATAAGGCTAAAACCAATCAGACTAATGATAAAACTAAGTCGTCTGTTAATGAGCAAGCATCTAGTAAACCTAAGAAACATAAAAACAAGAAAAATTAAAATGCTTGGTATGGAAATGAGTCTTATTATGTGCAACCTGCTGCATATTCTCCTATGTATCATGCACCTCAATTTCCAACTTACTATGCACCATATCATACTCATCCAATGCATGCATATCCTGCTTATCATGCATTTTATTCTGCTTATGAACTTTATCCTTATCATGCTGATTATCAACAACATAACATATCTGATAAACGTGATAAAGGCAAAGCTGTTCATGCTCCTGTTGAAACTCAGAAACCTAAGAAGCCTAAGACATCAACTTCTTGGGTTGTCAAAGGTGGAACTAATCCTTCAGGACCCTCTCAATAAGGGTACCTAAAATAATTTTATTTTGTTTTGTAGGTTAGGATAAGGAGTAGGAGTAAAGTAGAGAAGACCTGGTACTTGGACAGTGGCTGTTCAAGACACATGTGTGGAAACATACATGAGCTGACTGATGCTGTTGCTGTGGATGGCCCAAATGTGACGTTTGGAGACAGCAAGGAAGGCAAGATTATAGCAAGTGGAAGGCTGATCAAAGGCAACATTGAGATATCTGACGTCTCTTATGTTAAAGGCCTCAAATACAATTTGCTGAGCATAAGTCAATTTTGTGACAAAGAATATTCAGTCATCTTCTCAACAGATAAGTGCTACGTTGAACAGATTGGAACAAAGAAGGTCATTTATCTGGAAGACGACAAGGGAATGTCTACACAGTGGACTGGAATTCTGTTGGCAAGAATTCAAGTGTTTGTTTGGTGGCATCAACACCAAGTGAAGTCAGTTGGCTGTGGCACAAAAGAATGAATCATGTGAATTTCAAGACCATCAACAGACTTATCAAGAATGATCTGGTAGAAGGAATTCCAAAGACAGTCATGAGCAATGATAAACTTTTTGACGCATGTCAGAAGAGTAAACAAATCAAGTCATCATTCAAAATCAAGAAGCACCAATCATCTGGAAGGATCTTGGAGCTGCTACATATGGACTTGTTTGGACCCATTGATCCAATCAGCAACGGTGGAAAGAAATACTACCTAGCTGTTGTGGATGATTATTCAAGATACACTTGGATGATTTTCATGAAGAAGAAAAGTGAAACCAAGGAGCATCTTACAAATCTGATGGAGAAAATTCAGAATAAAAAGAGTATGAAAATACTGAAGATCAGATCAGATAGAGGGACTAAATTTACAAACTATACTGTTGAAGAGTATTGTAATTCCAGAGGAATCAGCCATGAGTATTATGCTACCAGAACCCCTTAACAGAACGGAGTTGCTGAAAGGAGAAACATAACTTTGAAAGAAGCTACCAGAACGATGATAGCTGAAGCAAAGCTGCCTCAAAGATTTTGGGCAGAAGCAACAAATACATCATGCTTTACCCAAAACAGATGCATGATCAACAAGCACCAAAACAAGACTCCATATGAAGTTTGGAACAACATGAAACCAAACATTCATTACTTTAGAATTTTTGGTTGTAAATGCTTTGTTTTAAATAATGGGAAAAATCACCTTACTGCTTTTGCAGGAAAGGCTGATGAAGCAATATTTGTAGGATACTCTACTGTTAGTAAAGCTTATAGAGTCTTTAACAAAAGAACTTTACTTGTAGAAGAATCCATTCTTGTAGTATTTGATGAACCTAGTCAATCTTCTGAAAAGAATCAAAGTACTGATCAGAATATGTCTACTGATTTTCAGAAATTGAGTGTTGAAAAGAATGAAGAATATATTCCCATCATACTACCTGATCTCAACTCAGTTGCTAACTCAAGTGCTGTTCAAAATCACAATGCTGATTGTCTACCAGAGGAGTTGCAAACAGCTGACAGACCAGAGAATGTTCAACAGACAACTGCTGTTCAACAGACTACTACTGGAACTCCAACAGTAGTGTTGCAAGATCAAAACAGAGGACAACATTACGATATGCAACCTGATCTTAGATGGCTCAAGAATCACCCACCAGAGCTGGTGATTGGTGATCCTTTGGATAGAGTAAAGACAAGGAGAGCTGCTGCAAGTGAATCAATGTTTGTCAGCTTCCTATCTCAAATTGAGCCCAAACAGATTGAAGAAGCTCTAAATGATTCAAACTGGAATGAAGCTATGCAAGAAGAGCTAAATCAATTTGAAAGGAATGAAGTCTGGTATTTAGTTCCTTGACCAAGTCATCAAAAAGTTATTGGCACTAAATAGGTATTCAGGAACAAAATGAATGAAGATGGTGTGGTCACCAGAAATAAAGCAAGATTAGTTGCCAAAGGCTATTTTCAAGAAGAAGGTATTGACTTTAATGAAACTTTTGCACCAGTAGCAAGATAAGAGGCTATCAGACTCTTTCTTGCCTATGCTGCTCACTAGAATTTCACAGTCTATCAAATGGATGTGAAATCAGCTTTTCTCAATGGAGAATTGCAAGAAGAAGTTTATGTTGAACAACCACATGGATTTGAAGTTTATCAAGAAGAAGACAAGGTGTATCGTCTGAAGAAAGCCTTCTATGGACTGAAACAGGCTCCAAGAGCATGGTATGATACCCTATCTGATTTTCTTTTAATTAAAGGATTTCATAACGGTAAGGTATACAAGACCCTGTTAACAATTGAATGGGAAGAACATATTTTGCTTGTACAAATATATGTGGACGACATCATTTTTGGTTCAACAAATCAACAGATGTGTGATAAGTTCTCAAAGATGATGCAGAACAAGTTTGAAATAAGCATAATGGGAGAACTTAATTATTTTCTTGGTTTGCAAGTAAGACAGTTGGCTGATGGAATTTTCATCAGCCAAGCAAAATACACAAAGGATCTGTTCAAGAAGTTTGGTATGGAAACTAGCTCTACTGCTAATATTCCAATGTCTACTAGTCTTCGTTTGGATAAATATGAAGATGGAAAATCAGTGGACATAACAAAGTACAGAGGAATTATTGGGTCACTGTTGTACTTAACAGCTAGCAGACCTGATATTATGTACTCTGTTGGGGTTTGTGTGAGATATCAATCAAATCTTAAGGAATCTCATCTCCTAGCTGCCAAAAGAATACTCAAATATCTTAAAGGTACTGAAGATTTGGGATTGTGGAATCCTAGGGAATCTGGATTTTAACTTATTGGATATTCAGATTCTGACCTTGGTGGCTGCAAGATTGACAGGAAAAGCACAACAGGTGCCTGTCAGTTCTTAGGTAGTCGTCTGACCTCTTGGATGAGTAAGAAACAGACTTCAGTATCCATATCAACTGCTGAAGCTGAATATATAGCTATTGGAGCTTGCTGTGCACAAATATTATGGTTGAAGCATCAACTAGAAGATTACAACATAAAAATCAGTGGAATACCTATCTACTGTGACAGTACAAATGCAATCAGCCATACTCAGAATACTACAAGTCATTCAAGGACTAAACATATTGAGATCAAACATCATTTCATTAGAGATCATGTGGTGAAAGGAAATGTCATAATAGAATATGTGTTTACTGAAAATCTGATTGCTGACATCTTCACAAAACCTCTAAGTGAGACAAGGTTTTGAACTCTAAGAGCTGAACTAGGTCTACTAAAACTGGATGCATAGGCTGAGGGGGAACTCATCAGAAGACTGAAGTTCAACAGCTTACTCGTCTTATTATCTTCAAGGATTAACTCTCAACCGACTAGTTAACTTATGAATTCTTAAAGTCAGGGGGAACATGTAAGACTAGCGGTACTTCTGATTAAAAGATTAAATTTGTTGATAAAAGTTAGTTGAAGTTATGTTTTCATCAGAAGATTAAAGTCTTGAAGATTGAAGATTAATTATATAGCTGGATTGACAAACAGCCGAGGAAGGTTATTAGTTATTGGCTTTCACTGATAACAGCTTTGTCATCAGGACGGTAGTCCCATCAGATAAGTACTTTAGTTACTCATCTGATCAGTTAAGTAAAAGCTGTGTGTATTAAAAACGCCTTTATTCAAAACAAGCTTTTATAAAAACAATAAGGCGGTTCGCATTCCCGCCTGTCATTAAATGCTTTTTGAATTTGAAAACGCGTAACTGACACCGTACGATCAGGACTGACCAGAAACGGATCTAACGGTTGACGGGTATCATGGAAACCGAAATATCCTAACTCTATAAATCCAGATTTGATCAGACTTGTCGTTCTTTACGCACCTTAAAATACTTAGAGCATTTTTGAGAAAAATCCCTTGCATTCTATCTTCTGCAAAAACTCTTTGTTCTCACTAACCTTCTCCAGAAACGAAGATGAGTTCATCTCAAGAAGCCAAAGCTGAAGGCATGTACCTTGTGTACAGTGCGTACCATTAGTCAGGAACTCCGGTCGTGAAGGAGATTCTTGAAAAATTCAAAGCTGCAAATCTGGTTAAATTCATGGAATCGCACGAAGGATTGGATTGGAAAGATCAGGTTATGGAATTCCATAACACTGAGAAGGCAGTGGACTTTGATAAGAAGGAAATCAGGGCTACTGTTGGCGGAATTCCAATCGTCATAACCCCTGCTCTGCTGCACGAAAAGTTTGGTCTCTCAAACCAAGGCCGTCAAGATGTTACCACTCTGACTGAAGACAAGCTCCATGAGTTCTGGGCTGTCTGTGCGAAGAAGAATGAGGTAATGTCTGGAAATTTGAAGAAGAACTAGCTGAAGGATGAGTTTCAGCGAATGGCAGATTTGGTGTCCAAGCTGATAGAGAACTGCACTTTCTCTCTTGATGCTATCACCATGAAGAGATATTGCATCATGGTGGCCATCTACTATGGAATTGAAGTGAATTGGTCAGTTGTGATCTGGTATATTCTAGCCAACTTTCATCAGAAGAAGCAAACCAACAACAAGATAACTTTAAGTTACCTGTTTCATCAGTTGGGTTGTGGACTGACGAATGGGAAAGAAATCCACAGCTCAAAGGCTATGACCAGCTATCAAGCTGTGAAAGGAGGAAGAAAGAGAAAAACAGATTGAGAGGAAGCAGAGGAGGAGGAACCAAAGGAAAAGGTTCCTGCCAAAAGACAAAGGAAATTGGTGAAAACAGCTCAGCTTGCTGTTGAAAAGAAGAAAGCTGATGAGCCTAAGGAAGTGGCTCAAAAGAAGAAGACCAAGACATCTGTTCAAACAGCTCATCCAGCTGTTGAAACCAGAACAGAGGAGTCTGGAGCAAAGGAGGTAGCTGGTGCCATCATAAATCAGACTACTTCGGAGATAAAGAATATATCTCCTGCTTCTTCTTCAAGAACTCCATCTGCTGAACATCCTGATGAGACAGTTGCTCACAGGACAAGAAGTCAACTAAGGGATACAGGTGCTTCCAAACCTGTTCCAGGAAGAACAAAGAAAACTGTGAGAAAGAAAATGACTTTCATTGACTCACCCACTGAGTTAATAGATTTGGTAAGAGAAAGTCCTCATTCAGCAGAGAGGTTTGTTGGAGCTGAGGAAACGTCTGCTGCTGAACAGATTGATGCGCAACAGACTGCTCAAGAAAAACCAACAGCTGAGGTTGCTAAACCTCAAGATGATCCAGATGTGATGATCATCGACCCAATAGCAGCTGCACCCCTTGCTTCTGCTGGTCCTGCTCCTGCACAGGCTGACAAAGGGAAAAGAAAGATTTTTATCAAAAGGAAGAAAATTTCTGCTGCTGATAAAAAAAAAGAGGGAGGAAGCTGAGCAGAGAAAAAAGGACGAAGAGGAAGAGAAAAGGGTCCTTGAACTCAGCAAGATTCAAGTAAAAAAGGATGAACAGAAGATAAAGATGTCTGAAGCAGAACGTAAGGCTGCTGAAGATGCTGAACTTGCTGTGGTCATTGAGCTGAGCAAGACGGATGCTCATGGACCTATTCATGCTGGGGGGATCAAGATTGGTGAATCAAATGAAGCTAAGCCAAAGATGCCTGCTGGCACTGTCAAGCCAAATGCCAAGTTTGAAGTTAGAAAATCATTTGACATTATTAATTCTGATAAATCTATCTTCAACAGGTTTGAGAAGGCCTTAGCTTATTTTGATCAGAAACTGATGATCAAGACTTTATTCACTCATGAGAAGCCAATATACATGAAGTGGAGAGACTACATATTGAATAAGTCTGTTGAAGAGCTTCAGAGCTGGAAGGAGTTGGTTGATGAAGAAATGTGGGTTCTTCAATGGCTAAAGACTGACTCCTTCTCGAAGGCCTTGGATTCTGGTTTCGTTAGAGATGCTATGCATCAATATGCAAAGAATTTTGCAACAGAAGAGGCCAAGATCATTGAGAACACTTTGCCTGGAAAAAGAAGAAAATCTGATGATCATGTTGAAAGGGCTCTTCAAATTGCTGTCATGACTGCTCTGAAGAAATGGGCTGCTAAGTTTAGATATCAGTAAGGATCTTCAAGTGAGCTGCCCTCGCTGCCAAGTATTCAACATATCACTTTTGGCAAAGAAGTGAAATATTACTATGAAATGCCTAAGGTAAAGGCATCTGCTCCAATGCCATGGCCTGTTGTGAGACAAATTCGCCAAACAACAACCTTTACTGATGACGGCAAAATTATAAGTAAAATATTTGAAGATGTCACTGATCAGCCCAAAGCTGTTAATGAACCTTTAGCAATTGAGTGGAAAGCTAAGGAGTCCAATGCTGATCAAGAGACTGAACTGAAAGATGCCCCTGTCCACCAGGAGAGTGAAGATGGCCAAGCTGCTGATCCTACTGCTTCATCAGATGATTTGCATTCATCACTGATGGAAGCTTTCCAATTGTTAATGGAAAATTCAATAAGGGAAATGGAAGAAAGGAACAACACGCAGTTAAAAAAAATTGCAGCAAGAATTGGCAAAATCCAACAGATTACAACTTGAGCACATGCAATTACTTACTGCAAGAACAATAAAGAATGCCATTGACAATTTTCCTCTACCTGAGGATCATACTAGGCAGATGACTCAGAGTGTTGTAGAGATGAACAGGAATATTGAAGATGTGAAGGCTGATGTCAATCATCCTCTTACTGCCTTGAAAAGAGCTGAAAACAACATTGCTGATCTTACTGCTACCTTCATCAAAATCAGCGACGAAGAGAAAACAGTTAATGTTGGACTGTTGCAGGAAGTTAATCAAGCTGGAATTGTTATACGTGAAGAACTTACCACTATGCAACTCAACATTGATTGTCTTAATGGTCAGAATGACTCCATTAGTACCTCTCTCAATCATCTAACTGCCAGCCATGATGTAGCAAATCAGAACATCAAAGCTTTATGTGCGGCAATGAAGATTCAGTCAGTTGCACTCAACCCTCCTATCAGACCTGCTAGTGTCACCAATTCTGATGATGACAAAAAGGGGGAAGAGAAGAAGGAAGAGCCAACTCTTCAAACTGCTGCTGCTGAAATCAGTCAAGTAGTTGAGGAAAAAGCTGAGGAAGCTGCTGCTACTGAACCTGAAGAGACTGATGCTGCTGAACAGACTGGAAAGGTAGAAGGCAAAGAAGAAGCTGCTGATGAAACCAAGGATAAAGCTAACGAAAAAGCTGCATCCAAGGATTCTGATGAAGAACAATCAGAGCCCCATACCAAATACAAAAATGAAGAGATGATCAAAAGAAAGATAGACGAGTTAGCAAAAGAAGACGAAATCAAAGAGAATATGGAAACTGCTAAGTCTAATCTACTCTTGGATGATGATGCTGATGAAGTTGAAGATGAAGATGAAGAAGAATCTTCATATGAATATGAAGAAGTGCTTGAAGGAGATGATGAAGAAGCTGATAGTTAGAATAGGCAAATCCATTGTAATCAGTTATCTTTATTTCTTTTTCAGTCATCCTATCCAAACAGAAATTGTAACTTGTAATCATTATCATATTATCAATAAAAAGTACAAGTTCTGTTTCCAACATATCTTTTCTATCTAAAAAAATTTTGAGGATCAAAACTTTAGTATAGGTAAAACAGGTACTTAGCTGAATTTGTCATCATCAAAAAGGGGGAAATTGTTGGATAAGGATGAAGATGAAAAGCACTGAAGTTAATTAGTAAAGGGTGGTTTTGATGATTTCCAAAACCTAATATCAGCTAATTATGGAAAACTTAGTTGTAAAATCCCTTAGAAGAATTTTGACCAATTAAGAAGACTATCAGAAAGGGTCAAAGATTCAAGGTCCAGAAGACTACTGATCTGCTGAAGGAAAGAAATCAGACTAGTGAAGATCATCTGACTCAAATCAGATTTGTTCAAGTTTGGGATCAGCTCTGTTCATCATCAGACTTGCATTTTCGATCAGCCAAGTGAAAAGGATCAAGATGTCTACCCAATGGTAATAAATGCCCCTGGAAGTAATAAATGCTGAAGTACAAGGTTATTAAAGATAAATGATTGAAGAAAGACCTCGTATCAGCTTGGTGCATTTAATGCTGCCAGACAGAAAGTACAGTTCGTAGTACTGTCACTGTGCAGAGAGCCGTTCGCGGATTTTTAAGGACCAGAAATCAAGAGATTTGAATTTTGTCTCTCTTCTACGGACATAATTCAAAGAGTGACTATAAATAGCTGAAGAGACGAAGAAAGAAAAAGACAACTTCTGAGAGATTGAATCAAAGTGTTGGATGAAGATGAAGATGAAGTGCAAAGAAGACAAGTATTTAAGGGAAGGTTTTGATGATTTCCAAAACATCATAATCAGCTAAGTATGGAAGCTTAGTTCCCTTAGAAGAATTTTGAACAAGTAAAAGAAGACATCAGAAGAGTTCAAAGTTCAAAGCTCAGAAGACTAGTGATCTCTTGCTGAAACAGCGAACAGAAGGGTAGGTCATCAGCCGAGTCAAATCAGATTAGTTCAGTATTTGATCAGCAGAGTATCTATCAGCAGAGTCGTTTTGATCAGCAAAGTAGAAGAGATTAATAGATTAGTCCAACGGTAATAAATGCACCTGGTGTAATAAATGCTGTAAGAGAAGGATAGTAATGGCAAATGATTGAAGATATCCTCGGATCAGCAAAGTGCATTAAATGCAACATTAAATGCGATGGACAGAAAGGTACTGTACACTGTACGATTGCTGCAGGGAGCCGTTTCAAAAAGAGCTGAAGAATGGATTTGAAGATGTGATTTCCTTCAACGGTCATAAATTAAAATCAAAGTATAAATAGAGCAAAGTTCGAAGAGAGATATACACAACAACAATCAGAGATCGAAATTTTGAAGCAGAATTTCTCTAAGTCTCAAAAGCTCGAACAGCTCACTCGTCTGGTGGAAGTCATCTGTTGACAGAAACCAAGTTGAAGAAATCAGAAAAACATTATCTGAGTGATTTTGTAATAGCTGAGTGTTGTGCGAAGTGAGAATCCATCTTTGTGAGTGATTCTACTTCAGAGGATAGGTTTTCTTTGTGAACTCCTATTGTGAGCTTATAGCCTTTTCATTAGTTGTTTAGGTGTAAGTGGAGAAATATTGTAATCTAAGTGATTATAGTATAACCCCGAATCTGTGTGATCTGGAAGAGTGGACTAAAGGATTTTTATCCATATAACCACTATAAAAATTCTTTGTGTTATCTTGCATCTAAAGTTTTCTTGCATATTTAAAGTTTGCATATTTAAACACTTTGAATTGTCTAAAAGATTTTAAAAGGAGTTTTTAAAAACTGGGGATAAAATCTTTTAAGAACTTAGTGTACTTGTGAAAAACACTTTAAAACAATCCGCTGCAAGTATACTCTTTGAAAAACTGTTTTGCTGAAAAACAGCTAAGTTACTGTAAGAAGAGTGGTCAGTCGTCTGTTCAAGATTTGTTCACGATCAGATTAGTCTGCTTACTGTTCTTCATCAGCTTAGTCTGCTGACAGAAGACTGAAAAGTTTTTAAGTTCAAAAATTTGAAGAGGTCTATTCACCCCCCCCCCCTCTAGACCTCATCTGACCACTTGGGACCAACAAGTGGTATCAGAGCAGGTGGTTCATTTGAATCAGCTGCCTGATCAACGAGCTTGATCCAAGTGTTTTTCAAAAGGTTTTCATAACTTTTTCAAAAGAGCATTTTTTTTGAAAAATCAAAACTTTTTGAAAATGGAATGCATAAACCATGTTCCCCACATTGCTGGCATGTCCTTCGAAGACTGGAAAATCAGGATGGAGATTTTCCTCGCTGCCTACAATGACAACATGTTCACTAGCATTACAAAAGGTCCATTCAAGTTCACCAAGACGATAAAAATCAATGAAGTTGATACCGTGGTGGAAAAAGACTTGAGCGAAATGACAGCTGAAGAAATCAAGCTGTTCAACCTGGACAAGATTGGAAGATTTATCATGACTAAAGCCCTGGATAATGATCGGTTTGACAAGATCAAACATTGCAAATCTGCAAAAGAGATGTGGGATAAAGTCAGAGACATGAGCGAAGGGAACGACGCCATAAAGGAACATCAGCTGAGTGTTGCTCTAGAAAAGCTGGATAACTTCAAGATGAAGTCCTCTGAAACCATTGATCAGATGGACACAAGGTTTACAAGAATATTAAATGAAGTACTGAAGCTTGGAAAAACCTTCACAGACAAGGAGATAACCATCAGAGTACTGAAGGCTTTACCTCCTAAGTTCAACATGAAGGTGACAGCAATGGAAGAATCAAGGGATCTGGGGAAGATCTCTCTTAGAGAGCTGTTTTCTGTACTCAAGGCTTATGAGTATAAACTGCCTAGGATGGGTATTGAAGAAACCTCAACTTCAGGACCCACAGCTGCACTGGTTGCTGCTGAAAACACCAGAAGACCAGCACAGAAAAGCAAAGAAGTGGACTCATCTGATGAAGCCACTCTACTCAACAAAAATGAGTACACTGCTGGAGACGTTGCACTGTTGATGAATAATTTTAAGAAGTTCTACAAAAGAAAAATGAAGAACAAATACAACAATGCTTCTACTTCTAAACCTAACTTTTCTTCTCAAGATAAAGATGATTATAAATCAAAACTAATGTGTTACAACTGCAGGAAATTGGGACACTTCATCAAAGACTGTCCATATCCAAAAGCAGAAAAGTACACTGAAGAGGAGAAGAAAGTAAGAAAAAAAAGAAAGCATCAGAGAGGGAAAGCAATGATGGCTGAAGCAGAAAAGCTTGCTGCTGTCTACTCATCTGATTCAGATTCAGACTCGTCTGATGAAGAATCTTCTGATGAAGAAAAACCTGCTCTCCTGTGCCTGATGGCAAAGGACTCTGATGACTCTGAGGATGAGGTAACTCCTCAAAATAATGAACTATTTGATTCTCTAGAGCAAATGATGTTAAATAATACTACTATTGCTGGAGAATTTGTTAAGCTTAAGGAAGAGATGAGCTTGCTAAAAGAGCAAAATAACTCACTGAAACTTAAAGCTGAAAAGCCAAAAGAATCAGTCGAGTATAAACAGCTTGAGCAAGAGCATGAATCTCTGAAAGCTGAATGTGAAGTTTATAAAGGAAAAATCATGGAACTTGAAAAGATTATCGAGTCTCATGAGAAATCATCTGCTGCATCCACGCATACATCTAGTAAACAGAAGATGCCTTTAGAACAGGATAAGCAAGAGTTGAACCATACTGAAAAATTCATATCAGCTGACAATAGTAAGGTCATTCTGTATGTTCAAACTGCTAGACCTACTTCACCTGAGAAAGTATTAAAGGAGAAGAAATCTCCTAAGGCTAAAAAGAGCAAAGAGCCTAGTGTAGGAAATAAGACTAGTAAGACCAAACAGCAGAGTCCTAAGAAGTCTGCTGATAAAGCTAAAGTCAATCAGACTAGTGGTAAAGCTAAGTCTAAACAAGTTGAGCAAGCACCTAGTAAGCCAAAGAAGCATAAGAATAAGAAAAATCAAAATGCTTGGTATGGAAATGAGTCATATTATGTGCAACCTGCTGCATATCATCCTATGTATCATGCACCTCAATTTCCAGGTTACTATGCACCTTACCCTGCTCATCCAATGCATGCATATCCTGCTTATCATGCACCTTACCCTGCTTATGAACATTATTCTTATCATACTGATCATCAACATGACTTATCTGATAATTATGATGAAAATAAAACTGTTCATGCTCCTGTGAAAACTCAGAAACCTAAGAAGCCTAAGACTTCAACATCTTGGGTTGTCAAAGGTGGAACTAATCCTTCAGGACCCTCTCAATAAGGGTACCTAAAACAATTTTATTTTTGTTTTGTAGGTTAGGATTAGGAGTAGGAGTAAAGTAGAGAAGATTTGGTACTTGGACAGTGGATGTTCAAGACACATGTGTGGAAACATACATGAGCTGACTGATGCAATTGCTGTGGATGGTCCAAAGGTTACTTTTGGGGACAGCAAAGAAGGCAAGATTAAAGTTAAAGGAAGGGTAATCAGAGGAAACATAGAGATATCTGACGTCTCATATGTCAAAGGCCTCAAATATAATCTGCTGAGCATAAGTCAATTTTGTGACAAGGGATATTCAGTCATCTTCTCAACAGATAAGTGCTTTGTCGAACAGATTGGTACAAAGAAGGTAATTTTATCTGGAAGACGACAAGGAAATGTCTACATAGTCGACTGGGATTCTGCTGACAAGAATTCAAGTGTTTGTTTGGTTGCATCTGCACCAAGTGAAGTCAGTTGGCTGTGGCACAAAAGAATGAATCACTTAAACTTCAAGACCATAAACAGATTAATCAAGAATGATTTGGTAGAAGGGATTCCAAAAGCAGTCATGAGCAAAGACAAGCTCTGTGACGCCTGTCAGAAGGGTAAACAAATCAAGTCATCTTTCAAAAGCAAGAAGCACCAATCTTCTGAAAGGATTTTGGAGCTATTACATATGGACTTATTTGGACCCATTGATCCAGTCAGCAATGGTGGAAAGAAATACTGCCTAGCTGTTGTGGATGATTATTCAAGATATACTTGGGTGATTTTCATGAAAAAGAAAAGTGAAACCAAGGAACATCTTACTAATCTGATGGAACTGATCCAGAATGAGAAGACTATCAAAATATTGAAGATCAGATCAGATAGAGGGACAGAGTTTACAAACTCTACTGTTGAAGAGTACTGTAATATCAAAGGAATACATCATGAGTACTCTGCTGCCAGAACCCCTCAACAAAATGGTGTTGCTGAAAGGAGAAACAGAACACTAAAGGAAGCTGTCAGAACCATGATAGCTGAAGCTAAACTGCCTCAAAGATTTTGGGCAGAAGCAACAAATACAGCATGCTTCACCCAGAACAGATGTATGATCAACAAAAATCAGAACAAGACTCCATATGAAGTTTGGAACAACAGGAAACCAAACATTCATTACTTTAAGATTTTTGGTTGTAAATGTTTTGTATTGAATAATGGGAAAAATCACCTTACTGCATTTGCAGAAAAGGCTGATGAAGCTGTTTTTGTAGGATACTCATCTGTTAGTAAGGCCTATAGAGTTTTTAATAAAAGAACATTACTAATAGAAGAATCTATCCATGTAGTATTTGATGAGCCAAGTCAATCTTCTGAAAAGAATCAAAGTGTTAATCAAGATCTGTCCATTGATCTACAGAAGTTAGACATTGGAAGAAATGAAGAATATGTTCCCATCATACTACCTAATCTTAATTCAGCTGATAACTCAAGTGCTGTTCAAAATCACAGTGCTGATTGTCTAACAGACGAGTTGCAAACAGCTGACAGACCAGAGACTGTTCAACAGACTGAAAATGTTCAACAGACTACTACTGCAACTCCAACAGTAGTGTTGCAAGATCAAAACAGAGGACAACATTCAGACCTGCAACCTGATCTCCGATGGCTCAGAAACCATCCACCAGAGTTGGTGATTGGTGATCCATTAGATAGAGTGAAAACAAGAAGAGCTGCTGCACAAGATGCTATGTTTGTCACTTTTCTATCTCAAATAGAGCCTAAGCAAATTGAAGAAGCTCTAAATGATTCCTTCTGGATAGAAGCTATGCAAGAAGAGTTGAATCAATTTGAGAGGAATGAAGTCTGGTACTTAGTTCCTAGACCAAGTCATCAAAGGGTAATTGGCACTAAGTGGGTTTTCAGAAATAAGATGAATGAAGATGGTATTGTTACCAGAAACAAAGCAAGACTAGTGGCCAAGGGTTATTGTCAAGAAGAAGTAATTGACTTTGATGAAACTTTTGCACCAGTAGCAAGACTTGAAGCAATCAGACTGTTTCTTGCCTATGCTGCTTACAAGAACTTCATTGTCTATCAGATGGATGTGAAGTCTGCTTTTCTCAATGGAGAATTGCAAGAAGAAGTGTATGTTGAACAACCTCCTGGATTTGAAGTCTATCAAGAAGAGGACAAAGTATATCGTCTGAAGAAAGCCCTCTATGGACTGAAACAGGCTCCAAGAGCATGGTATGATACCCTATCTGATTTTCTTTTAATTAAAGGATTTCACAAAGGTAAGGTAGATAAAACCTTGTTCACAATTGAATGGGAGAAACATATATTAATTGTGCAAATATATGTGGACGATATTATTTTTGGTTCAACTAACCAACAGACGTGTGATAAGTTCTCCAAGCTGATGCAGAATAAGTTTGAAATGAGCATGATGGGTGAACTTAATTATTTTCTTGGTTTACAAGTCAAACAGCTACCTGATGGAATCTTTATAAATCAAGCAAAATACACAAGAGATCTGTTCAAGAAGTTTGGTATGGAAACTAGCTCTACTGCTACTATTCCTATGTCTACAAGTCTTCGTTTGGATAAAGATGAAGATGGAAAATCAGTGGACATAACCAAATATAGAGGCATTATTGGTTCATTGTTGTATCTAACAGCAAGCAGACCTGACATAATGTATTCAGTTGGAGTCTGTGCAAGATTTCAATCAAACCCCAAGGAATCTCATCTCTTAGCTGCCAAGAGGATATTGAAATATGTTAAAGGCACTCAAGAATTGGGATTATGGTATCCTAGAGAATCTAGATTTGAGCTTATTGGTTATTCAGATTCAGACCTTGCTGGCTGCAAGATTGACAGAAAGAGCACAATAGGTGCCTGTCAGTTCTTAGGTAGTCGTCTGATCTCATGGATGAGTAAGAAACAAACCTCAGTTTCTATATCTACTGCTGAAGCTGAATATATAGCTGCTGGAGCTTGTTGTGCACAGATACTTTGGTTGAAGCATCAACTAGAAGACTACAATATCAGAATCAGTGGAATTCCAATCTACTGTGACAATACAAGTGCAATCTCACTTACTCAGAATACTACAAGTCATTCAAGGACTAAACATATAGAGATCAAGCATCACTTCATTAGAGATCATGTGGAAAAAGGCAATGTTATGATATAGTATGTTCATACTGACAATCAAATTGCTGATATCTTCACTAAACCTCTAAGTGAAGCAAGGTTCTCAACTCTAAGAGCTGAGTTAGGACTACTTAATTTGGATGCATAAGCTGAGGGGGAACTCATCAGAAGACTGGAGTTCAACAGCTTAGTTATCCGTTATTATATTCAAGAATTAACTTTCAACAGACTAGTTAGCTTATGGATTCTTAAAGACAGGGGGAACGTGTAAGACTAGCGGTACTTCTGCTCTAAAGATGAAATCTGTTAATGTCAGTTAGTGGAAGTTATATTATCTGAAGATCTGTTCTTAATTCTTGAAGACTGAAGATTATTTTATCTTGCTGGATTGACAAACAGCAGAGGAAGATTACTAGCTATTGGCATTCTCTAGTAATATCAGATAACAGATCACTCGTCTGTCAGATAAGTTAAACTCTACTCGTCTGATACCTTATATAAGCATGGTCATAAATCGTATCATAAGAAACGCGCTTTTATAAGTAACAGATTAGTGTCGATAGAGTTTCCCGCCCATCTGACATTAAAATAATAAAATTGAAATCCGCTTCTCCTAACCACACGATTAAAAACTGTCAGATTAGATCAACGGTTCAGATATTTCACGGAAACCTAATCAAAAGGAAACCTATAAAATCCGATCTAAACAGTACAGTCGTCTTACGCACTCAAATATTCTCAAACTCTCTAACTCTCAAACCCTATTGCTTCGAAAGTTCATTGTTCTTTTGCAGAATCTACTCACTAATCTCTGAAATGGACAAGATTATTGAGGGAAGGTACTTCAACTACAGCAAATTCCATTTCTCTGGCACCGATTTGATGCGTTCATTACTGGAAAAGATCAAAGAAGCATCGTTGGTTCCTGTTTTAGAAGCTCACGAAGATAGAGTCTACTTAGAGGATGTTTACCATTTCTACATGACCAGAAAATTCAACAGTGATGACACTGTTATGACTGCTGTCATTGGTGGTAAGAAAATTGCTGTATCTGCTGCTGTTCTTAGTGAAATTTATAAGCTGACGAACAAGGGAGGAGATGTGACAGACCTTGGGTCTGAAAAGGAAGAGGAATTTTGGACTATTTGTGCTAAGGAAGGAGAGGAGATGACTGGGACTTTGATGAAGACCCAGCTGAAGGGTGAATATCAGAGGTTTGCTGATATTATTGCCAAGATACTGGATTGCAGCACAAGCTCTCTGGACGGGTTACCCAGAAGAAGATATCACACAATGGTATGTATCTACTACGGCTTAAAGGTTAACTGGGCTGCTCATGTTTATGAGTTACTAAGTGATAAGAGACATTCTCATGCTATTTTACTAAGTAATCTGTTTGCCTCACTACAATGCCCTATGGGTGGTGGGAAGCAAACTCATGGCAGTAAAGAGTTCAAACTCTACGAGCCAGTCAGACAAATAGTGGATAAACCTAAAAGAAAAGCTCCTGCAAAATCCAAAAAGGGTCCTTCTAAGAAGAGCAAGAAGGAGGGCCAGACTAGTCAACCTGCTGAGCCAACAGCACAGTCTGCTGTTGAGACTGAATCAGCACAATCTGAAGATGCAGTCCCAGAGAAAGTAATTGAAGATTTCACCAAGGAGATTGAGCAGATGAAGACTGACTCCTCTCCTGAAAGGACTGAATCAGAGGAAGAGATGCCTCTTCAACGATTGAAAAGGTTAAGAACTAGAAGTGAGGCAAGGGGACCTCCCACTGTCAACCCCCCTACCAAAAGGATTAAAAAGTCAAAGGCTAAGAGAAATAT
>CM064884.1:54400000-54520617 GCA_003313485.2 Penstemon barbatus | reverse complement strand
CGCAGAGAGAGGCTCAGAAACAATAACACTGGTATCAATCTCCGACCTAATTGTTTGGGACGAACGAGGAGGTTCCATCGACGGTCCATCTCTTCGATGCTTTTTGGATCTATTATCACGAGCGCCCTCACGGGAAGGTCGCTTCGAAGTATTACCAAAGAGGTTACTCATGGTCGGATTATGAAAAAGCACAATTTAATATCGAGAAGGTTTATCGACTAACTAAAAGACGAGTATTCTATCAAGAGAGAAGTATAGCAGTAAAAACAAGTCAAGATTTTACCTTTCGTATTTATACTACGCGAAAGGACGCGATAGACCTAAAGAAAGCGCGAAACAGCAGAAATGACCTTGGAGCAAACGCTAGAATATGAAAAGACACACGCATAATGATTACGCCAGATTTAATGACTTGTCTGAATTATTACGGCGAAGCCGAAAAGACACGACTGTCAGAATACGAAACGCTTAGCGTACATAGAGAAGAAAAGGTAAAATTACAATTATTGCATACGAGTAAAATAATTACAAGGATTATTCAAGAAATCACTATCTTAAAGAGCCTGCTCACTATCCGAAACTCTCTGGTCGCTACCGACGACCTCAGTTGTACCAATGTCCGCTTCCTCTTCTTCCTCGACTTCGGGATCAACAAAAGTATTATCGAGCTCTTCATTGACGTCAGAAGGAGGAATGGGCAATGGATTTCCAAATTCTTCGACAAGGTGAGCTAGAGGAAGACCTTGATATAGAACATCTGGGACCTCGGAAGAAGAATAAAGTTCACCATGCCGATTCAACCGAATATGAGCGGCCTTGAAATACTCTTTTCGACGATCATCGATCATCTCCATAGCGACCAGCTGATGAATCGCTTTCTTAAAAGTATTTTCAAGTAAAGGGCCGACCATCCGATACACCAACGCCGTATGAACAGGAGAGTTGAGGAATTCGCGAACAGCACATTCGTCAGATTTCCTGACATATCTATCTCTTTGCCTAAGGGGGACATCGTTTTCATGCTCCTCTAAAGAAGCTTCAAGGCTTGACACTTGAGATTCCAGCTCACTAATTCGAGCCGTGCTCTGTAACTGAAATTCTTCTAACTTTCTAGCCATTTGATTGGCCTGCTCTTGAGCACGAGAAACCTCCATCACCCTATTCAACACTTCTTGATCGTCGGTCTCGGCAGCACGAGTTTCTACGACGGGAACAGAAGAAGATGTCGAGGGACCAACCTCTGAACCAGAAGATTTATGAAGCAAAGCTTTATTCTTCTCCTCCAAGAACTCGCACTGTTGTTTCCAAAGTGCATTCTCATAGGCGTAAGACGTAAGACACGTCTTAGTCTGAACAAGTAAAGAGGGCAAGAAAAAGAGATGGATTAAGTAAACTAAGGAAGACACTTAGAGTTATCTATTAACATAATTGAAGGAAAAGGATATCACCTTTTCAGCATAAAGACAAGCTCGTTGGAATTTCTCCAGAGGATCCTTATGAAGAAGTTTATTCAGATCGCGGGTAAAAACACCAGACAAAAGAACACGAGTTGCCTTATCGATCGCGTTCTCGTTATCATCGTGGATAAGAGAGTCCTTCTCGGAATAACCAGCGGCTCTCTTTCCCTCCAAATGTTCCTCGATCATTTCGACAAGAGTAGGTCTTGGGTGTTTTTCTCCGACTAAAGAAAGATCCTGGCCGGAACGTCCATAATAACTCCTCTTCCTATCGACTGGTTATTAGTTGGATGAGGTTTCGACCAGGTGTGACATCCTCGAACGCCTAAAGATGTCCTAAGAGAAAGAGGAGGATAACCAGGTCCCGTGCCCTGACGAATAGGGGGCTCCTGAGGAGATTCTGATGATTCCTCTCTGTCCTCTTCGGATTCATGGCCTAACTCCAACTTCCTTTTTCGTGACGCTCTCTGCTCAATAGGCGCATTCTCGGCGGATTTAGAAGATTTGGAAAGGACCATCTTTCCCTTCGAAGAATGTCGAGAATTCTCTACCATATCAGCTGAAAAAGAAATTAATCATAAATTATGTACCTTCCCAATAAATGATGTCATCACAACACTAAGATCAAATAAATTACTAACCAAGAGGTTCAGATGGTGTATTGATGGGAAAACTATGAATGCTTAACCCCGCCTTACGAAGGAAAGCTTCCCCGATCAGAAGAGCGCTTTGGTATTTGTTTGCACGCGATTCGAAGATATCAGCAATAAACTGTGCATCGTCAGGAACAAGTTCACCAGTCGGAGAGCGACCTCCTGGAATCCAATGAGAATCATGATCCCATGAAAAAGGCACACTCGTACCATCCGCTAAAGGAAGACTAGACGGAGGACGAACAAAAAAGAAATGAGATTTCCATGAGGGATTACTAGAAACAGGGGCGTCAAAGATTGCTCGGCTAGGTCGTTGGCTAGCGAAGAAATATCCACGATTTGAAGAACTAGAAATATTAAAGCGAAAAAGTTGTGTAAAATTACGGAAAGAAGGTTTAAATCCCTTGGCGATCATCAAAACCGAAAAGCAAACTACAAAAGCAACGGAATTAGGAACCAGCTGTGTCAAGCACACACTAAAAGTTTTCAAAACTTCCAGAAAGAGGGGAGACAAAGGAAGACGAAGTCCACTGTTGAAATGGGCCGTATAAAAGGCTCGGCATCCCTCCGGAGGAGACGTAACCCTATCAGTAGGGGAAGGAAGAATTATCTCAGAACCTTCCGGGAAATATTTGATATAACTATTCGCGACCTCCGGAAATGTCTCCGCCGTATAAGTGCAAGCGACATCCTCAATTGGTTCAGAAACTTGAGGAACAGTACCTTTGCCCTTTTTGGCTCGGGCCGCCACATCCGCGTCAGTAAGGATCCGTACCTTAAAAGTATCCTCTACAGGGATGGCAAAATCAGTTACGCTAGATTGCAATTCCTCCTCATTGTCGGGGGCGACAATCTCTCTAGAAGAAGACCGTCTCACAGAAGCCATATATTATGATTCTCGGATAATGAAGGTCGATAAATGGAAAAACTTAGTGTAATGAGCGACTAACCAAGAAAATAAGTACGAGTTATAAGGAAGTATAAAAGAGAAGTGGCGAACTACAGCATCGCCTATTTATAAGAAGATGAGAAATGACGTTTCGAACTCATGGCAACTACTGATATTCCCGCCAAAAAGGGAAGGATATGAAAAGTTTCCAGAATAGACGCGTGGCGATCCGTAACTGGACATAGAAAACGACTGTCTATGATATGTAGCACTCTTTTCCTTATTTAAGATTTTTTCCCACTGGGTTTTTTCTTAAGTAAGGTTTTTAACGAGGCTCCATTCATAGAAAAGAAAGAGTCGTAAAGATCTATCTACTTCTACGAGCTTCTATTATCTATACGCTCGAAGAAGTGAGGGAGTACTGATGGGGGCTATTTCGCACCCTATATATTACTCGAATCGAATGAAGAAATTAAGATCGATCCGACCAACCCAAACAGATCGGGATTCCCTCGCAGACCCAGCAAAGCGCAGCTCTCTTCGATCAGAAGATGATACTCCGGACCCATGAAGGATAATTGGGCCGAGTCCTATTAGGACTATGTTTCCATGTAACGCTAGGTTAAACATTGTATAAATACCTGGCTAATCATTGTATTAAACAACTACGAAATCCTCCACTTTAAGGATACTCATATATTCTCTGCCTAAGGCATTACAACTGAATAAGAATCAATATTATTCATAGTATTTTGATCTCCAGATTAAAGTGTTATTAGCTTTCTTTGTGGTTTTGCTTCTTGTTCTTAATCACTGCTTTTCTTTGTGTTTGATCCATCCGGAATAAAGTAACAGAGCCCTACTTAATATATATACACAAATATCGTAAACCCCACCGATATTACAAATTTACTGATATACAATTAACCCGACGAAATCCGATTAAATCACCTGCGGACTGTGCTTCTTTTATTTCCCTGCAGAAAGGAGAGCAAGCCGCCAGGCTTTCCTGGAGTTCTGTAGTCCGGGCCCAGGGGTTCTGCACAGATCGTAATCGTTGTTCAAGTCGCTCATGTACCATCCTTTCAATTTCTCGTTCTGAGAATCGAGTCGCTCTCGGTCGATAGGGGATTGTATCATCTATATCATCTTCGATTGGGATGATTGTTCGTTCCTTCGATCCGCTGCGAACTGCTTGCGGTACTCTTCGACCTGTTCTTCTTTGGGGACGGTTGTCGGAGGGTTTAGAATTGACCTGCTGTGGGCTGTGCAGCGAGCGACGCTCACTTGCTGGGCTGTCAGCTTGTTGAGAGGTCCGTTCGTTCGGCCTTGGCACTCCTGTCGCGGGAGTTGCCCCGGGAGCCGTAACGTTTCGAGGAATTTGGTCTAAAACTAGCAATTCTTCTGGAGAGAGTGACTTGAAGAGCATCGCTATTTGTTTCAGTTTTTCCTGAGCGCCAGGGAGAGGAGCGGGTATTTCGGGGAGCTCCGGTTCTTCTGGTATTGTACCGGTAAGACCTCCTTGGTGTTCCTGCTGACGGGAACGGGTATCTGGGAGATTTTCATTGGTGTTTGGATTGTTGTTATCGTTGTTGTCTTGTGGATCTTCAGATGTGTTGTGGCCTGTGGTCGTATTGCTTCTCGCTCCAACGCGAGCGCTTTTCCTTGGGCGAGCCATGTGTCGATTCGAATAATTAACCTAGCCCCTCGGTGGGCGCCAACTGATTTAACCGGATTTCGTCGGGTTAATTGTATATCAGTGAATTTGTAATATCGGTGGGGTTTTACGATATTTGTGTATGTATTTAGTGGGGCTCTGTTACTTTATTCCGGATGGATCAATCACAAAGAAAAGCAATAATCAAGAATAAGAAGTAAAACCACAAATAAAGCTACTGACACATCAATATGGAGATCAATATACTATGAATAATATTGAATCTTATTCAGTTGTAGTGCCTTAGGCAGAGAATATTTGTGTATCCTTGAAGTAAAGGATTTCGTAGTTGTTTAATACAATGATTAACTAGGTATTTATACAATGTTAAACCTAGCGTTACAAGGAAACATAATCCTAATAGGACTCGGCCCAAATATCCTTCATGGGTCCGAAGTATTGTCTTTAGATCGAAGAGAGCTGTGCTTGGCCGGGTTTGTTAGGCGATCCCGATCTGCTCGGATTGGTCTAATCGATCTTAACATCTTCGTTCGATTCGAGTAGCATGTAGGGTGCGAAATAGCCCCCATCAATTTGTTTCCCTTTCTGACATGCGTCACAGAGCTTGTCTTTGCTCATGACTGTTTTTGGAATCCCTTCTACCAGATCATTCTTTATCAATCTGTTTATGGTCTTGAAGTTTAAATGATTCATCCTTTTGTGCCATAGCCAACTGACTTCACTTGGTGTTGATGCCACCAAACAAACACTTGAATTCTTGTCAGCAGAATTACAGTCGACCATGTAGATATTTCCTTGTCGTCTTCCAGATAAAATTATATTCTTTGTACCAATCTGTTCAACATAACACTTATCTGTTGAGAAGATGATTGAATATCCCTTGTCACAAAATTGACTTATGCTCAGCAGGTTGTACTTTAGGCCTTTAACATATGAGACGTCAGATATCTCTATGTTTCCCTTGATTAAGCTTCATTTAGCCACAATCTTGCCTTCTTTACTGTCTCCAAAAGTAACTACTGGACCATCCTGATAGGATAGTGCCCAGCAAGCCAATATTAATTAGCTTGTTGAAGTACTATTTTCTTATGGTTTATAATTAATACGCCCGTTCATTCATAGTACGTGAAATTGAACAATGGCCAACTACATCTCTCGCGAACTTATCTAAGCGATTGGATGAAATCCTAAGGTCACAATAGACTATGGGACGATTCACTTCAGTACTGAGTGCAATCATAAAACATTCTCAAAGGTCGTGATCTTAAAACCGTTCCAAGTCATAGATTCCGAACGAGACGGGGTATCGTAGGAATCGCCAAGACTTGTACAAGTATGCATGATTCACATGGAGTGAATTTGTAGCGTTTCATGAGCAAGGCATTTGAGGCCAGTGCATATGAGTAGGTGGTTCAATGGAGGATTGAATGCATCGAACGACCCGAACAGAGAAACCCATTGTGGAAGCGCATGACGCATATCGGTGATGGGATGTTTCTCAAGGCTTATATTAGTGTACGATTTAGTCCTTGGACTTGAGGTGCTAGTGCGAATTCGGTGCACGAGTGTGCGTACTTAGATTTAGGTACTGGTCACGTAGCCTGGCCACAAAGTGCCTAAGTTGGGTGCGTACACGACTGTACGCTAGTGGTTAGTTCTAAGAAAGGATCCATCGACTCATCCTGATAAGATGAGAGTATTTCCTGTACGTTCTTCGATAATATGTTCCTAGAAATCCGTGGCCATGGTTGGTGACGAATTTGGAAGGGGTTTCCAAATTTAGCAGTCACACCGGAATTATTATCCAGAATTAGAAAGTACAGTATCGAGATAATTAGAGGTGCCGATCAATTCACACACCCTAGGTCTCGATCGGGAAATCATCGTGGAAGGACCGTATGTACATGGCAGTTATAAGAGATGAGGTTCACAATTATCAATTCACCTTTGATTGGGCTTCATGGGCTTGTGGCTAGACATCGACCATGAAGTGTAGGTACTCCTAAATTAATAGGGAAATTAATTTTAGGAGTGGTCAATTAAAAGTTGTTTAATTGATCGGAGCATTTAATTGCTCGTTAATTAAATCACGAAAGTCGTGGACCTGCTGCCAGTTGTTGGTGAACCCAGAGGGTCACACACAATACAATTGGACGGTGACTGTCTTAAAGGAAAGCAAGTGATTTAAAGTTGTTAAATCAAAGTAATTGACTTATGGTATTAATTCAATTGGAGAATATTAATTAGATGTCTAATTGATTAATGTTTAATTAATTAATTAGAGTTATATGATTAATTGTGAAATTAATTAAAGTAGTTAATTAATTGGAATAATAAATAATTAACCAATTTTAGGATTGGATAATTATGTGGGTTGATTTTGCAATTAACTAGAAAAGGGGTAAGGAGGCGATTTTTGTTAAACAAAGAAAAGGAGTTTTTTCTTGGAGAGCAAGTTAGAAGAGATCTATCAAATCTCACATTCCTAAATTGATAAGGAATGAAGATTTGATAGATAAGGGAAGGAGATATCTTTTTAGAGAAGGACTCTTCTCTTACAAATACTCATTCTCTTCTCTTCATTAAAGAGGTTAGATTTTTTAGAGAAGCACAAAACCTAAAAACTTTTGAGAGAATATTATCTTTGCTGAAAATTAACAGAGAAATCGATTTTTGCATAAGAGAGAAAATCAGTTTTTGCACAAGAATTATTAACTACAAAATCGCCCCAAAGTTTTCGCCTCGAACCCAAGTCGCCCGAACCCAAACTCGGCCGAACCCTGAGCTGGCCGAACCCAACCTGGGCGAGCCCTGTTCCGATCGCACAAGTCCTGTGATCCGTTTCTTCCATCTGTATCTCCTAATCCTGATCGAGATCTAAAGTCCAGATCCAGATCTAAAATCCTTTGCTGACAAACCTGCGAGATCCAGTTCTGAGCCTAAGACTTGTAGGCGTCACTACAATCCAGTTGGTGTGGACTAAACTTTGGAGGTGAGACACATGGATCACTCAAGCTGTGGATCGAACCAAACACCTGGAGGAAACCACCACAAATCCGTGGTGAGGTAAATTGCGATTAACCCCCTGTGTTTAATTAATTGTTTGATTCAACATTTTCGTATAATAAACTGTGGAGAAAGATTTATTGGACTATTAGGGACTTCGAAAAATTTTAAATTCCGCACTTTGTTGTATTGACAATGGAGCCCCACAATAGAATATCCCAACAGTGGTATCATAGCCAACTCCATACGTTTTTATACGAAAAGGCCTGAACATAATGTGTTTTCACTGTATATGCTTGATTGTATGTTGATTGATTCTTGCTTGTTATGACTGGATCTATGATTGGGTAAAATTGCCTTTTAAGATCTGTGGCGAATTTATAGTTTTTCGAAAAATCAAGACTTTTATGCAAAAATCGCAAATCTAAAAAATTAGGGCTGAAAATTAATTTTTCTGTTTCTGGAAATTTTTGTAAAATCTGGACTGTTTCTGAAATTTCGATCGCATGGGTTTTTGGGCTGTTTTGCAATTTCCAAAAATTCAAAGACTATTTTGTAATTTTCAAAAGTTTAGGGGTCAGTTTGCAAACTCGAAAATTTTCTGGATTTCAAAATTTTATTTTTCTGGTCCTTCTGTCCGAAAACTGTTTTGGGGTCAAAAGTGCAATTTCCGAAAGTATAGGGGCCGAACTGCAATTTTCAAAAGTTGAAAAATCAGAATCTTAATTTGAGGCAGAAAACTTGTTTTATTTATCTGAGAATTTATTTGTCATAATTAGTAGTGACTAAAAGGCAAGAATCATAGGAAGTTAGTTTTAAAAGGTAGTTTTAAAATTAAGAAAGAAATACGTAAAGGATATTTGCATGTTTCTTGCTCTACGTGAACTGTTTACGTGGTTTTCGATCGCGCTGAGCCTTGACCTTAGGTTAGATGTGATTGGTTTAATTTAATGCATGGTTTTTATTGGGCCTGCGAGCCTGTTATTATTTTTGGGCCACTTTGAGCCTTTGTAATAGAATAGGGCTTTACTGCTTTCATAGTCTAGGATGGAGTCCCGTTTACAAGCAAGGTGGGAGCCCAAGAAGAATTGAAGGCCATGTATGCATGGTACATTGTGTAATAGCATAGGTCTTTTAAGAACCCTTTAGATTTACCAATTGGGCCAACATCATTGGCTCGATGATGGCCTGCATAGGAGGCTCCCGATCGAAAACATATTGTGGTAGTATGCATGCTAGGCTTGTATGGCTTTTATTTATTAGTCGATTTATGATTGCTTGTGTGTTTGCGCGCTAGAATCTAGATCGTAAATAAAAGATAAAGCATAATTGAAGCGGTGAGATCTCGAGGAGAGTTTCCTTAAACTTTCAAAACCGAAATTTCCCCTCTCGAATAAATATTAAGTCACATTGGGTTAAATATAAAATGAGGTTTTATAAAATCCAAGCCTTCCATTAATAGGGACTAGTGCATGTTGTTTACTTATCGATAGAGGTGATCCAGAGTCTGGCACCCGAGTCGAAGAAAGGGGCAATGCACGAAATTCCTCGATTCTAGTTTTAATAAAACTTGACAATGGTAGGGACTGGTCGTGACGTAAAGATCGACCGATAACTAGTTACGGAGAATTCATGACCGGACCCATTGCTTATCATGATTAATGGGTTAGACTTAACGCGTAGTAACATTTATGATGTAGCAGTGCTAGATAAATGCGAAAAATGAGGCAAAATAGCTTGAAGGTTGTGTAGTAGACACAATTGGTAAAATGTATACATACCTAGGGAATAAATTGTATGGCCACGAGTCGTGGGTGCAACTAATTGTTGCTGGGACGTCAAGACCTACTAGGAAATAGATTTTTCCCGAAACTAGAAGGGGTTATTGTTATGATAAAAATAGTGGGAGAACTTTTTCGATAAAAAGTCCAAATTTCGTTAATTATAAGTATTAATATTAAACCTGTCTGCTTGTAGTTGTCTGTTTTATTGTTAAGCCATTTACCATCCACTGTTCCATGTAAACGATGCTTAGTGCGTGTTACAAACGAACCAACTTTGGGGTCCATTATGTGCAATCACCTTCACGAGACGAGCATGGCTGAGTTTGACAATGTTAGAGAATATTGTTCTTACTTAACCAAAATGTTCAAACGAATCAAAAAGTTTGGAGCTCAATTGTCTTTAGAAGATGAGATAGAAATTACTCTTAATGGCTAATGGCTTGTCTGACATCTTCACTCATTTCATGCAACATTGTATTATTCCGCCTGATGGAATTAAAACAAAACTCTTGTATGAGTTATTAAATAAATATGAGGAAGCTCATCTACAAGGATGGGGTCTGTACGAAAGGAATTGCCACATGTGTAAGTACGAAAAGAAATTAAGGAGGCTTGCTGAAAAGAAATTCCTGAACAGACTTAACAACGGTATGACTTAAAGTTATACACCTGTTAATTCTTTTGATGTAAGACATCTGATAAACCTTCATTTCTGTAAAAGTGTTTGCAGGTAATGATGGCATTCCCTCTTCACCTAAAAGGAGGAAATTCCTTAAAAGGAAGATGCAAGAAGTGCGAAGACACATGAGGGGATGTTGCTTCAGGGATTGGGTCAAGGGCTATCTGGACCTAGACATTACTTTTTAGCAAAAGAAGAAGTTTTTCGTATTAGCATGAGTTTCTAGTTTTAGTTTATTTTGAGTATTATTTCAAATTTTGTACAAGACTTTATTGCTTTACCATTGAGAATGGAATTTAATTAGAGCGATTTAACTTTGTACAAATGTTGATGTTTTGAAACATAGAAATAAACAATGATAAACAAATCGAAACTTCGAAGACTATATGCTGAATCGAAAAACATGGATAATCGTTCACTGAAATGTTTATTTTGGACATTTTTCCTAAAGAAAGATTCGAAATGAAAGGTTTTTGTCTACTGTTCTTGAAATAAGGAACTTGGATAAAACTCCGAACTTTCAAATCTTGTCTTAAAGGAATAATAACCGAAAAAAGGATTGCTAAGCATTCCAAAACATTTCAAATCAATTAGAACTAAAAGCACTAGTTCAAAAGAAGTACAATTCTGAAACTATTGAAGTAATTCAATAGACGTTTTGGAAATGAAGTAACTATATGCATAATGTCAAAAGCAATTTGATCTAATCAAACTTGCTGAAACATAAGCAACTAAATCCTCGATTATCTAAAGGAGAATAGAATTCTAACAAAGCAAATCAAAGAAGAAGATCGAACTTTGATAAAACTTGGTTCGACTCTCGACTGTGATCTTGCCAAATTCCTATATTCACATTAGGGGATTGGCTCTTCAAAAGTACTTGGTCTAGTATTTTTCGAAGTAAGTTCTTACACCGCCATGTCATCTTAGACATAGCAACACACCCTTATATGAGAAATTAGATGGTAGATCTTATTCATATAAAGTTTGTGGGGTATCCGACGAAATCCATACCTGTTCTACGACAAAGAGAGACAATAGTATCTCGTAAGAAGCTTGTTCCTCTGTTGACGAAACTTTTGTCAAAGGAAATAAGAAAAGTCATAGAACTTGATGAAGTCCAAGAACTGGACCCATCCCCACAAACAGTGGGAGTAAACCCCGAAACCTACTGAACCGATCCATGCACAAATTAGTAATCTAATCAAATTCGTAAGGAACTCAAAATTCCATTTTACGAAATTGAGAAACTGGATTCTAATCCAAGATTACAAAAGAACTAAGGGATATGGCATGAAGCCATAAGATTCAAAGTGGAAACTTTGACTCACCTAATGGCGATAGGTCACTGCTCAAAAGTCCTTCTAGGACCGATGAAATTACCTTCTCCGTTTGCTACGTCAAAATCCATTTCGAAACTATTAGCCATAGAAAGGTGGTTTTCACTACCGAAGAATGACTATTGGAAATGAATCCTGCATCTCACAATTGAAAATTGATGAGAAGATCTCTATTCAAATCCAAAGGTCAATCTGTGATTTTTTCCCGAACTTGGAACATGCCACTTGATAAGTCAATCAAGAATGTTGAAGTTGTCAAAAGGCATATGGATTCCAATTGTGCAAAAGGATCAGTGGGAGCATAGTTAAATTCGCAAACACAACAAGATGTTGATCTACACATCAAGTACGATATAAGAATATCAGAGTAGCACAGACGAAAGCGTCTTATCCACGCAATTTTCCATGATAAGATTTGGGAACTACATCTCACGTACTGGCAATACGTATTTATGGAGATAAAAGCGAAGTAGATGTTACAATTCACCAAATCAAAGTACAAAGACTATATATTGATTGAATTCATTATGGAAGAATCCAAGAAAGGATTAGTTCCAAAGAGACAAAATTTCTCTTACTTATTTAATGAGCCCTAAATTTAATAAGTAAAGAAGTAACTGTCTCAAGAGACCTTATGCTTCAAGCATTTGGATTGCATGTAGCATGCAAAGTCTTGTACTAGACCTGACCCATCAAAATGCTTTGATCATTCAAGAGCTACTGATAGTCGAACACCAGTAAAGGACACTGGACTACCATTAAAGCAATCCTCGAAGATAATTAAAGGATACAATGCTGGTCTGTGGTAGTAATGGAGAATTGAAAACTCGAAGGATTTAAAGATTCGAGATTTCCAGTCTGAAGTGGATGATTTATTCTGTCTCGATTGAGCGAAGGTAAATTGGAAGAAATTCCAATAGTCTACCATTGCCGACTCAATCAGAATAATAGCACCATTGTGATGCTGCACAAGAGAAAGTGTTTAGATGAGAAACATTCGTCCAATGATTGGACGAATTACCTAGCATGGCATAAGCCTGTCATAATCTTAACCGATTTAAACAAGGCAATTGCTCAATGAAAGGGAAACGAGATATCACCGATGATCTGAACACAATATAATATGATTGAACAAGTCATAGATGACTGAGACGCGTAAAAGTACTACGTTATCTCAAAAAGACAAACTTAGCAGATCCACGAAATTAAGCTCTTTTCACAAATGGGTTCGAGGGACATCTTGGTATAGATGGGTCTTAGAAATGTTGTGATTGGCTTTAGGGCAAGTGGGAGATTGATAGGATAGTGCCCAGCAAGCCAATATTAATTAGCTTGTTGAAGTACTATTTTCTTATGGTTTATAATTAATACGCCCGTTCATTCATAGTACGTGAAATTGAACAATGGCCAACTTCATCTTTCGCAAACTTATCTAAGTGATTGGAAGAAACCCTAAGGTCACAATAGACTATGGGACGATTCACTTCAATACTGAGTGCAATCATGAAACAGTCTCAAAGGTCGTGATCTTAAAACCGTTCCAAGTCATAGATTCCGAACGAGACGGGGTATCGTAGGAATCGCCAAGACTTGTACAAGTATGCATGATTCACATGGAGTGAATTTGTAGCGTTTCATGAGCAAGGCATTTGAGGCCAGTGCATATGAGTAGGTGGTTCAATGGAGGATTGAATGCATCGAACGACCCGAACAGAGAAACCCATTGTGGAAGCGTGTGACGCATATCGGTGCTGGGATTTTTCTCAAGGCTTATAATAGTGTACGATTTAGTCCTTGGACTTGAGGTGCTAGGGCGAATTCGGTGCACAAGTGTTCGTACTTAGATTTAGGTACTGGTCACGTAGCCTGGCCACAAAGTGCCTAAGTTGGGTGCGTACACGACTGTACGCGAGTGGTTAGTACTAAGAAAGGATCCATCGACTCATCCTGATAAGATGAGAGTATTTCCTGTACGTTCTTCGATAATATGTTCCTAGAAATCCGTGGCCATGGTTGGTGACGAATGTGGAAGGGGTTTCCAAATTTAGCAGTCACACCGGAATTATTATCCAGAATTAGAAAGTACAGTATCGAGATAATTAGAGGTGCCGATCAATTCACACACCCTAGGTCTCGATCGGGAAATCATCGTGGAAGGACCGTATGTACATGGCAGTTATAAGAGGTGTGGTTCACAATTATCAAATCACCTTTGATTGGGCTTCATGGGCTTGTGGCTAGACATCGACCATGAAGTGTAGGTACTCCCAAATTAATAGGGAAATTAATTCTAGGAGTGGTCAATTAAAAGTTGTTTAATTGATCGGAGCATTTAATTGCTCGTTAATTAAATCACGAAAGTCGTGGGCCTGCTGCCAGTTGATGGTGAACCCAGAGGGTCGCACACAATACAATTGGACGGTGACTGTCTTAAAGGAAAGCAAGTGATTTATGTTGTTAAATCAAAGTAATTGAATTATGGTATTAATTCAATTGGAGAATATTAATTAGATGTCTAATTGATTAATGTTTAATTAATTAATTAGAGTTATCTTATTAATTGTGAAATTAATTAAAGTAGTTAATTAATTGAAAGAATAAATAATTAACCAATTTTAGGATTGGATAATTATGTGGGTTGATTTTGCAATTAACTAGAAAAGGGGTAAGGGGCGATTTTTTTTAAACAAAGAAAAGGAGTTTTTTCTTGGAGAGTAAGTTAGAAGAGATCTATCAAATCTCACATTCCTAAGTTCATAAGGAATGAAGATTTGATAGATAAGGGAAGTAGATATCTTTTTAGAGAATGACTCTTCTCCTATAAATACTCATTCTCTTCTCTTTATTAAAGAGGTTAGATTTTTGAGAGAAGCACAAAACCTAAAAACTTTTGAGAGAAAATTATCTTTGCTGAAAATTAAGAGAGAAATCGATTTTTGCATAAGAGAGAAAATCAGTTTTTGCACAAGAATTATTAACTACAAAATCGACCAAAGTTTTCGCCCCGAACCGAAGTCGCCCGCACCCAAACTCGGCTGAACCCTGAGCTGGCCGAACCCAACCTGGTCGAGCCCTGTTCCGATCACACTAGTCCTGTGATCCGTTTCTTCCATCTTTATCTCCTAATCCTGATCGAGATCTAAAGTCCAGATCCAGATCTAAAATCCTTTGCTGACAAACCTGCGAGATCCAGTTCTGAGCCTAAGACTTGTAGGCGTCACTACAATCCAGTTGGTGTGGACTAAACTTTGGAGGTGAGACACATGGATCACTCAAGCTGTGGATCGAACCAAACACCTGGAGGAAACCACCACAAATCCATGGTGAGGAAAATTGCGATTAACCCCCTGTGTTTAATTAATTGTTTGATTCAACCTTTTCGTATAATAAACTGTGGAGAAAGATTTATGGGACTATTAGGGACTTCGAAAATTTTTAAATTCCGCACTTTGTTGTATTGACAATCGAGCCCCACGATAGAATATCCCAACACATCCACAGCAACAGCATCAGTCAGTTCATGTATGCTTCCACACATGTGCCTTTAACAACCACTGTCCAAGTACCAGATCTTCTCTACTTTACTCCTACTCCTAATCCTAACCTACAAAACAAAAATAAAATTGTTTTAGGTACCCTTATTGAGAGGGTCCTGAAGGATTAGTTCCACCTTTGACAACCCAAGATGTTGAAGTCTTAGGCTTCTTAGGCTTCTAAGTTTTGACAGGAGCATGAACAGTTTTATCATTATCATATTCAGCAGATAAGTCATGTTGATGATCAGTATGATAAGGAAAATGTTCATATGCAGGGTAAGGTGCATGATAAGCAGGGTATGCATGCATTGGATGAGCAGGATATGGTGCATAGTAAGTTGGAAATTGAGGTGCATGATACATAGGAGGATATGCAGCAGGTTGCACTTAATAAGACTCATTTCCATACCAAGCATTTTGATTTTTCTTATTCTTATGCTTCTTTGGTTTACTAGTAGCTTGCTCATTAACAGACGACTTAGTTTTACCACTAGTCTGATTCAGTTTAGCTTTATCAGCAGACTTCTTAGGACTCTGCTGTTTGGTCTTACTAGTCTGTTTACCTACACTAGGCTCTTGGCTCTTTTTAGTCTTAGGAGCTTTTGTCTCCTTTAACGCTTTCTCATGTGAAGCAGGTTTAGCAGTTTGAACATACAGAATGACTTTACTATTGTCAGCAGATATAAATTTTTCAGTATGATTCAATTCTAGCTTATCATGTTCTAAAGGTATCTTCTGTTTACTAGATGTATGAGTGGATGCAACAGATGATTTCTCATGAGACTCGATAACTTTCTCAAGCTCAATGATTTTACCCTTATAAACTTCACATTCAGCTTTCAGAGATTCATGCTCTTGCTCAAGCTGTTTATATTCAGCTGATTCTCTAGGCTTTTCAGCTGTGAGTTTCAGTGAACTATTTTGCTCTTTTAGCAATATCATCTCTTCCTTAAGCTTTTTATATGCTTCAGCAATAGTAGTATTGTTAAGCATCATTTGCTCAAATGAATTAAATAATTCATTATCAAGAGGAGTTACCTCATCCTCAGAGTCATCAGATTCCTAGGCCATTAGACAGATGAGAGCAGGGTTCTCTTCATCAGAAGATTCTTCGTCAGACGTGTCTGAGTCTGAATCGGGTGAGTAGATAGCAGCCAGCTTCTCTGCTTCCGCCATCATTGCCTTGCCTTTTTGATGATTTCTCTCTTTTCTGATTCTCTTCTCTTCCTCAGTGTATTTTTCTGTTTTTGGATATGGACAGTCTCTGATGAAGTGTCCCAATTTCCTGCAGTTATAACACATTAGTTTGGCTTTATAATCATCATTTTCTTGAGAAGAAGAGTTAGGTTTAGAAGTAGAAGCATTGTTGTATTTGTTCTTCATTTTTCTCTTGTAGAACTTCTTGAAATTGTTTATCAGCAATGCTACATATCCAGCTGTGTACTCCTTTTTGTTGAGTAATGTGGCTTCATCAGATGAGTCCACTTCTTTACTTCTTTGTGCTGGTCTTCTTGGATTTTCAGCAGCAACTAAGGCAGCTGTGGGTCCTGAAGTTGAGGTTTCTTCAATTTCCATTCTAGGCAGTTTATACTCTAATGCCTTGAGTACGGAGAACAGCTCTGTAAAAGAGATCTTTCCCAAATCTCTTGATTCTTCCATTGCCGTCACTTTCATATTTAACTTGGGAGGTAAAGCTTTTAGTACTATGACTGTGATTTCTTTGTCAGTAAAGGTTTTTCCCAACTTTAGAACTTCATTGAGTGTTCTGGTAAACCTGGTATCCATCTGATCAATGGTCTCTCCAGATTTCATTTTGAAGTTATCCAGTTTCTCCAAGGCAACAGTGAGCTGATGCTCTTTTATGGCATCATTGCCTTCGCTCATATCTCTGACTTTATCCCACATCTCCTTTGCAGTCTTGCAATGTTTGACTTTGTCAAATCGATCATTATCCAGGGCTTTTGTCATGATGAATCTTCCGAATTTATCCAGATTAAATAGATTTATTTATTCTGGAGTCATCTCATGAAGGTCTTTTTCCACCACGGTATCAACTTCATTGATCTTTATCGTCTTGGTGAATCTGAATGGACCTTTAATGATACATGTGTACATGTTATCATTATAAGCAGCTAGGAAAATCTCCAATCTGATTTTCCAGTCTTCAAACGACATACCAGCAATGTGGGGAACATGGCTGATACAGTCCATTTTTAAAAAAGTTTTTGTTTTTCAAAAAGATGATCTTTTGAAAAGTTATGAAAACCTTTGAAAAACACTTGGATCAAGCTCGTTGATCAGGCAGCTGATTCTAACGAACCACCTGCTCTGATACCACTTGTTGGTCCCAAGTGGTCAGATGATGTCTAGAGGGGGGGGTGAATAGACCTCTGAAAATTTTTAGACTTAAGAACTTTTCTGTCGTCTGTCAGCAGACTAAGCTTATGAAGAATAGTAAGCTGACTATGCTGATCGTGAACAAATCTTGAACAGCAAAGTGACCACTTATCTTACAGCAACTTAGCTGATTTCAGCAAAATCAGTTTTTCAAGAGTTTACTTGCAGCGGATAGTTAGAAAGTGTTTTTCATAAGTAGACTAAGTCTTTAAAAAGATTTTATCCCCAGTTTAAAAACTCCTTTAAAATCTTTCAATTAATTCAAAATGTTTACTAATGCAATTTTGAAATATGCAAAGAAAACGTAAATGCAAATTAACACAAAGAATTTTTATAGTGGTTATATGGATGAAAATCATTTAGTCCACTCTTCCAGATAACTTAGATTCTGGGTTATACTATAAACACACAGTTTACAATATATCTCCACTTACACCTAAACAACAAATGAAAAGGCTGTAAGCTCGCAATAGGAAATCACTCAGAAAACCTATCCTCTGAAGTTAAATCACTCACAAAGACGGATTTAAGCTTCGCACAACACTCAGCTAAATACAAAATCACTCCGAATGAATTTTTCTATTTTCTTCAACTGGGTTTCTGTCAACAGATGACTTCCACCAGACGAGTAAGATGTTCGAGCTTCTTGAGACTTAGAAATTTTCTGCTTCAAAAACGAAATCTCAGAAATGTTGTTGTGTCTCTCTCTTCGAAATCAGCTCTATTTATACTGGGATTTGAAAATATGACCGTTGAATCAAATCCCAATTCAAATCCATATCCTTAGCCCTAATTCAGAACGGCTCCCTGCTACAGTACTTTTTCTGTTGTACTTTCCTGTAGCTGCATTAAATTCACCATGCTGATCCGAGAATATTCTTCAATCATTTGCCATTACTACCCTTCTCTTGCAGCATTAATTACACCAAGTGCATTTATTACCGTTGAACTATCTCATGATCTCTTCTCCTCTGCTGATCGATGCAACCCTGCTGATAGATACTCTGCTGATCAAATACTGAACTAATCTGATTTGAGTCAGCTGATGGTCTACCCTTCTGATTGTTGTTTCAGCGTGAGATCAGTAGTCTTCTGGGCTTCAAATTCTGAACTCTTCCGATGTCTTCTTTACTTGTTCAAAATTCTTCTAGGGGACCTAAGCTTTCCATACTTAGCTGATTTTAACATTTTGGAAATCAGCAAAACCTTCCCTTATCTCCTTATCTTCTTTGCACTTCATCTTCATCTTTATCCAACAAAAAGCATGAATTTCATAACTACTCTTGGGCAGGGGTGGATCCAGGATTTTTGGTCGGGGGATAAACTTATACAAAACAGTTAAACTTAAAGTTTATATTATTCACGAGAAAATATATGACGCTGGGGAGATGGAGTTTAACAAAAATAAATCTTTTAGCATGTATGCTCTACGAACTCTATGTGGAATGTTAGAATCATATAAAGTTACATGAAGTCGTAGACCGGGAACACTCGAAAGTTCGGGCAAGTTCGTTTCAATATGAAAGTTTGAAAGCTCATGCGGGTCACTTTGAATGTGAACGTTACTTGAAGACTCATCGTGAGGTGTAGGTGTAGCCTTAAAGTATCTATCCATATTTCTACTTACTGAGTTATTATTAGAGTGAGTTGTGTGATATTAATTGGACTTTTCATTGAGGCGGATAGAGTGAGTTATTATTAGAATGAGTTGTGTGATATTAATTGGACTAAGATTATATTTTGGACTGAAAATTTCATATTAGGCTAACTTACTGAGTTTTTTTATTTAAAAAAAAAAAATACACCACTCCTATACTACAAAGAATAAAAATAAAAATTAGGAAGGGCTATAGCCCCCCCCCCCTTGTCCCTATGTACGTCCGCCTATGCTCTTGGGGTACCATCTAAAAAACTTAAAAACGGTAAGGGTGGCCCGATTTTACCCCATTTACCAATTGATTTTCACCTAATTTTTCATCGTTTCAACTCGTTTTTAGTTTATTCAATCCAAATTCACAAATTTTCACTAATTTTACCAATTTTTCACATCATTTTTTATGGTATCGGCATCCTCCGTTAGAAAATTACACTGTAAGGGTCACTATAATGAATTAAATTGTTAGTGTAATTTCTCAAACATGGAGATTGATCAATGTAATTACACTGAACCTCAAGGGTAGTTCGAGTAATTTTTCTTTTAAGTTTATCTGAATTTTGAGAGATAAAAATATCACAACCCTAATTCTTCAACTTTTAAAACCTTTAAAAAATACCCCCAAAGTTTTGAAAATTAAAAACATTAACTTTCTTACAAAAATAAATCAAGATCCAAATATATAAGCAATATTTAAACAATATACTCTATAGCTCTTCGTAGAGAAGCACAACCTTTGTGCCTTGCCTGCGTAGCCAATTTTCACTTAGTGCGCATCTTGGCGCTATAGCGCAAAAGCGCGCATTGATTTTGAACAAGAAAAAAAATTAATTTTAAAAAGAACGGAACATCAAATTTACACCATTCCAAGTCCTTAATTAAACTTTCTATATTTTCATAAATATAGAACATTTCATAGTCTTAAATTACGACGTAAAAGCAGAGATATGGAAAAGATTACTCAATATTTCAGAATCTTAACAACTTTTAACACAAGCAAAGCATTGTCAATAACCTAGATGCACTTGACAGTATAAGTTACACTTGAATTCAAATGATAAAATAATCACAATAATGAACTAAGTGCACTATAGCAACATAAATTACATCTAAAATCAAATGATAAAAGTTTTTTTTTTTCAACATAAAGACAAAATAAAACATCTACAATTCTCAGCTTGGGGTACTTATGATGAGATCAAGCCAGAGGAATCCACTTGAGTGACAAAAATCACTTGGAACAATAAGAAATTTCTTTATTGGAAGTTGTGGATCCACCTTTGGCATGCACTCTGAGACGGTTTTAAAATTCTTTGGCATGCACTCTCTTTGAAGAAGCCCACGCAAGACAAATAATATTAAAACAACTACCAAAAGTCTCATTCCTACGATTAAGAATAAAGAGCAGTTTGTTACCCTTTCTTGAAGAATAGCACAATTCTGTTCTTTATCAATTGGAATGGCGACTCGACAGTTGAAAAAGGATATGATTGAAGAATCTGAATGTGCAAGTTCTGTGAAAAAGTGTGGATACAAGCACTTGGATATGCCAACAAAGGCACAACCAGAATAAGGGCATGAGCAGGGAGCATATCTGAAGGTCTTCTCATGATTTACTTTATCATTGTAATGCACTTTTTTAGTGCACCCATGCTGCGCATTCGGACATGGAATTTTGGCCGACTCTATAATCTTTTCGATGGCCCTGCATTTGTTGTACCCAATTGGAAAGGAACAACTTCCACATTTGTTCCCTATCCTGGTGCAGCATGAATCACATGATATGTGTCCGTTCTCGCACTACATTAAGATTCAGAGAAACAAAATTTGTTAGGTGAAATATTAATAATGTGAGATTCCTAGAATTTTGGTACATCTTAAAGAAATCATTGCTCAAGAAACATCAGACATAAATTTAATTTCTAAAGTTTAAGCTAATACATAAAATGGATTAAACATAAGAGACCAAAGCTGAAGAAAATCACTAAGAGGAATGTGAACAAAATATTCAAACTTAAATCTGGAATAGAGTATTAAATTTCGAAACCTCAAGAAAGCTACAGTTTGTGCAGATGCTTTTGAAACAACATAGTTCTAAACAACAACCATACTAGTAAATAGCGCAAAAAATGTGCACAATAACTGCGCAGCCCATTTCACTTAGCCCTAGAAAGCGTGCTTTGACTAGATAAAAAATTTAAAACCTTCATTTAATCTGAGTTGCCTCTTACTCTTCCAAATATAAATGTGCAAAAATAGAGCATAGTGAAAGTAAAGTCTTCCAACTGAATGAATTCAAATGGAACAAAATCGTGATCTTAACAAGTAAGGAAATACATCTAAAGTTTACATAAACATGAAACAAAACAATCAGTGCTCCGATCTCCACGTGTGGAAGGTAAAGGGATTGAAATAAGTTTAATAGTCTAAGCTGGGTACCAAAGAAAACGAGTGAGTTTCGATATGATAGACTTTCAAAACTGCTTTTGGTTATTGTTAGAATATTATGTGGGACATTGTTTTAGATCTCCTGTATTCTCTCATAAAGGGGACAAAGTGTTTTAATTAAATATGAGGGCGAAAGAAGAAATTGTAGGAGTTTTGCCCACGGTTTTTTATGTGAATATGTTGAAAGTTTGAAACTGATCATAGTTGGGTGCTTTTAATCATGAAGGATATTTGGAGGAGCCAACATGATAAAATTCATAGTTAAGGGGAAAAAATTGGGCACTCACTGAATATAGTTGGAGGGGGCATAATGGAATTTAGTCTATAAAATATTGAACAAGTGTTAGGTTTCATAGAATTTCATAGAAAGATTATTCCGTGGGACTGTTAGAACAACGTAATATTAAAGGCTCTACAAGTTTACGATTTTAGATCAAGAGGTGGTAATATATAGTAGTAGAGGTGGTTCTCGGTTTGATCCTACAACGGTTAAACAACATCTTGATCTAGAAATGTAAGCTAGAAGAAAGTAAGAATGTTTAATACTTAATCGTTTTTAACAGCCCCAGCCCCCACAAAATATTCTTTTTACGAAACCTAACACGTGTTAGGTTAAATTCCACATTGCCCCCTGAAGCGAGCTACTCATTAACAATCAATTTGTTATATAAGTAGGTGTTGTTTGACTCGTCTTTACAGCATACTCATTAACAATCAATTTGCAAAGGACGTTATCCTGTGGAAAAAGGGGGGAAGTGAAAAAGAAGTCAGAAGCTTCAAAAGTCTCATATAACAAGGTTTTACTACAAAATAAAACAATTCTTAAAGCAAAAACATTATTTTTTAAGAACATATATTGAGTAGAGCTAGAGTACATTATCTTTGTACCAAGCTTGTGATACATATTCTCAGAGGGAGTGTTGAACTATGTCTAGATTCATTAGTCAATCGTATCCTTGTTCATTGTCCTCATGAGAATCAGTTACCAAATTATGGAGAAAGAACATGTCATCAGAGTATTAAAAACTCTCGAATAATAAAACAAAGAATTTTGTATCATCAGACGAGATAAAAGCAACCAATCAAATTTTATATCTTATGAATCTCTATACAACTAGCATTAATAAAGCCAGACGAACACATGCTACATCAAACTAGCTGACGTGTCAAAGAAAGCCTTCAAAGAAATCCAGGATTAGCAGCAAGTTTTTGTGTGTAATCTTTTTTTTTTTTTTTTTTTTTTTTTTTTGAGAATACATTCACCATCAATAACTACATCAGAAATAATTTCAATAATTGCCCAAATACAAAGAATTGAAAATAATAAACCACTATCAAACACTAGTATTAAACTAGAGGAAAACCCACATTAGTGTTTTTTTAAGCTTTGCAGAGACGAAAATTCAGTCCAATAGAGCGGGACGCATATCCTTTTGAAGATATTACTACACACAACTTATTCTTTTCAGTGCCATTCCCAGAGTTAAAAAGTGTCTACTCCATGTGATTTTACTCTAATGCAAGAAATTTTATTTAATTTGATATTAAACAGTAATCGAAAAGAAATTGGAAGTTTGTAGTAAAATGTTCATATATTTGGCTCATGCCAATTGACTAATTAGTCATGGTAATAGATTGTTGAAACAAATAGGAAAATAGCAAAAACAATCCACAACAAGAAAATTTTTATATATTGTTAGAAAAGTCAAATGGCTCATACATGAGTAAAAGAATGATTTCAGAAAGGATAAAGGGGTTGCTTCCCTTTGCCATGATAAGGTTCATTCTCTGTCTCTTTAGCACCTGCATGGGAGGTAGTGGGAGTATTCTGAATATCTTCAATCCTCCAATCAACCACCCGAATATTGCTCTCCAATAAGCGAAGCATCTCATGCAGATCTTCTGGGTTGCTAACATCCACTTCATCTTTGTCTAGACACTCTGCCAAGAGTAGTTCAAGCTCCAATGAGCGAACTTTCTTCGTCTCATCTCTAGATTGTTTGTTACTCTATGGCTTCCAAGGGTCAGGGTCATGGAAAACGAATCAGCGGGTTTCGGAACTTCGCGCATTTCTTCTTCGTCATCTTCTAGTTCTGTTTCAGATGAAATGTAGCCATAGGGGCGTGAAAATCTGTCAAATTCCTCTTCAGAATCTACAATTGGAGGTGCCCGATACTCTCTGGCTCTGGGAGGAGCGGCGGAGGATGAGGAGGGGCAGCGGAGGCAGTGGGAGAGCCGCTGCGGAGGGGAGATGGAGGAGCTGGATGTTGAGAAGGCAGCCATGGTACGGCGGGGTCTTTTGGGTAAGGGTCGAGGGTTGGTTGTATTGAGAACAAATCATCTTCGTCTTCATCTCCACCAGAAAAAAACCTAGGCATTTTATATTGTAGTAATGGAATCCTATTTAGGAAAATCACTCCAATTCTTATCCAAAATTTGCTTTGTATTAAAAAGATTCTGTTTCAATTCTTATCCACAGGGATGTTCTATTTTTGCTCTTATTCATAAATAATATTTGCCAGTTTTTATAATTTCTTTTTCAAGCTATGACCCATTTATTTACTTTTAGTAAAAATACAATTTTCATATACCATAAAACTAAGTCTATTTCAATTTTCATATAAAACTTACAAAAAATGTGCATTGTCATGTGATTGTAAAAAGTTAAATTACTAATGTTTTTTATTATATTTAGATTAATTTAAGAGATTAAACTTTGATGATTTTCCGAATTGGCCCCTATCTCATTCCTTATGCACGACCATCATCCTCTGGTAGTTGTTCATCGAAAATAGGAAAGGTGTATTGTTCGTTTCTTAACTGCAAACTCATATATAATAATAAATTTCATATTATGTTTAGTGAATTGTTCAATTTTTGCATTTGAAAATTTAAATCGTGAAACTCTTTTCCTCACAAACTTTAAATCACAGCCCAGTTTCTCAGCCTTTTTCAGAAATTTTTGCGTCATCTTACTCGTTTGGACCTGAACTTCAATCTCTATGGTTTAATTCCCTCAACAAAACTAACGAAAGTATCACTTTTGTAACGTTTGTCAAGAATTGGTATGTCTTTTTAGATTTTGGTATGAAAAATTAAAATTTTCAAGTTCTATGGTAAGAAAAATTAATTTTTGCCTTTATTTTTTCATTTATTATATTTCTTTATTTTCTTTTATTTAATGGCTAACGATATTGTCACAGAAGCATGAAGTATTGTTGTCAAAACAAATTTTCAGAGATTCCTACAATACCGTTTAATGGTCAAAACTAGTTAATGGAACTTCTTTTCTTGTAGCCATTTCTTATCCTTTTTCGTTCATCTTAATAATTTACATTAAGCATTTCCGTTGTTTTTTTATTCTCATGTCTGAGTAAAGTTTTATTTCGTTCTTAAGATTGATTATGAGTTAAGTTTACTCATTAATGTTCCTAAGATTGATGATTAAAAGGGTGGCAATTTTAGTGTTGTGTAACAATATATATTTTTTTAACTGCAGTGATTTTCATTGTGATGCTTATGTTCCAATGAAATTAGAGTGATAATAAAACCACTGTTAAATTTGCATCACTTCGCGTGGAACAAATTTCACGTTTTCGTTGATAACGTCCTTTCTACTTCTCTAAAAAAATTCTCAAACACAAAACAAATATCAATACAAATATAGCAAAAAGTGCAAGTATCCGAGCAAAGATATTAAAAATGCAATTGTATCTTCGGTGTATATTGGTTGAGAGGTGGGAGAAACAAGAGTTTTTGGCCCCCTCTTCGAGCCATTTTTGCTTACTATGTTTGTCTTTGCATGGGTTCCTATTTCGCAAGTAGAAAATCTAAATGGTATTCAAGTGTTTCCTCAAGGGCAAGGGTTTAAGAACTTGGGGTTTGGGTTTGGGATTGGAGCGAGTCGATGGACTGCCTAGGTTAGAAGTTTTATTTTTTGCAATGTTCAAAGGAGATACTATTCCAAGTCCTAATACCATCACGGGTATTTTTGAGATTAGAAAAGAGTTTGTAGGCTAATGAATCCAAGGATGGTTGATTTCAGTTGTTTTCAATAGTGGAACAACATTCATCGTGTTGGAGCCACATCACTTCGAAACGGGAAGGTTTAAATGTGACCGATTAGGAGGGGAAGGTATGGAGAACAATCAGTTCATGGCAGGAAGTTCATACCAGATAGTGAGCAATAACGACAAGAGTAGGAAAAAGTAACAAAAGTATCAACGGAAAGTGAAATGTAATTCCTACTTCTATATTAAGAAACTTGTAGGTTAGTATACCATATCTTAATAAAGAAGTAGTAAGGACATTATCAACAAAAGTAGAACCAAAGAGTTCATTTCAGGTAAATAATTAGCGTCTTTATTACTTTCCTGATATTACACCATTCCAAGTCCTTAATTAAACTTTCTATATTTTCATAAATATAGAACATTTCATAGTCTTAAATTACGACGTAAAAGCAGAGATATGGAAAAGATTACTCAATATTTCAGAATCTTAACAACTTTTAACACAAGCAAAGCATTGTCAATAACCTAGATGCACTTGACAGTATAAGTTACATGACTTGAATTCAAATGATAAAATAATCACAATAATGAACTAAGTGCACTATAGCAACATAAATTACATCTAAAATCAAATGATAAAAGTTTTTTTTTCTACATAAAGACAAAATAAAACATCTACAATTCTCAGCTTGGGGTACTTATGATGAGATCAAGCCAGAGGAATCCACTTGAGTGACCAAAATCACTTGGAACAATAAGAAATTTCTTTATTGGAAGTTGTGGATCCACCTTTGGCATGCACTCTGAGACGGTTTTAAAATTGATCGAGGTGTTTGCATATTTAGCCGAAAGCTCATAAAGTACTTCTCTCTTGGAAGAAGCCCGCGTAAGACAAATAATATTAAAACAACTACCAAAAGTCTCATTCCTACGATTAAGAATAAAGAGCAGTTTGTTACCCTTTCTTGAAGAATAGCACAATTCTGTTCTTTATGAATTGGAATGGCGACTCGACAGTTGAAAAAGGATATGATTGAAGAATCTGAATGTGCATGTTCTGTGAAAAAGTGTGGATACAAGCACTTGGATATGCCAACAAAGGCACAACCAGAATAAGGGCATGAGCAAGGAGCATATCTGCAGGTTTTCTCATGATTTACTTTATCATTGTAATGTACTTTTTTAGTGCACCCATGCTGCGCATTCGGACATGGAATTTTGGCCGACTCTATAATCTTTTCGATGGCCCTGCATCTGTTGTACCCAATTGGAAAGGAACAACTTCCACGTTTGTTCCCTATCCTGGTGCAGCATGAATCACATGATATGTGTCCGTTCTCGCACTACATTAAGATTCAGAGAAACAAAATTTGTTAGGTGAAATATTAATAATGTGAGATTCCCAGAATTTTGGTACATCTTAAAGAAATCATTGCTCAAGAAACATCTGACATAAATTTAATTTCTAAAGTTTAAGCTAATACATAAAATGGATTAAACATAAGAGACCAAAGCTGAAGAAAATCACTAAGAGGAATGTGAACAAAATATTCAAACTTAAATCTGGAATAGAGTAATAAATTTCGAAACCTCAAGAAAGCTACAGTTTGTGCACATTCTTTTGAAACAACATAATTCTAAACAACAACCATACTAGTAAATAGCGCAAAAAATGCGCACTATAACTGCGCAGCCCATTTCACTTAGCCTTAAAAGGCGTGCTTTAACTAGATAAAAAAAACCTTCATTTAATGTGAGTTGCCTCTTACTCTTCCAGATATGAATGTGCAAAAATAGAGCATAGTGAAAGTAAAATCTTCCAACTGAATGAATTCAAAGGGAACAAAATTGTGATCTTAACAAGTAAGGAAATACATCTAATAGTTTACATAAACATGAAACAAAACAATCAGTGCTAGCTCCTCCGATCTCCACATGTGGAAGGTAAAGGGATTGAAATAAGTTTAATAGTCTAAGTTTGGTACCAAAGAAAACGAGTGAGTTTCTATATGATAGACTTTCAAAACTGCTTTTGGTTATTAATTGTTAGAATATGATGTGGGACATTGTTTTAGATCTCCTGTATTCCTTCATAAGGGGACAAAGTGTTTTAATTAAATATGAGGGCAAAAGAAGAAATTAGAGGAGTTTTGCCCACGGTATTTTATGTGAGTATGTTGAAAGTTTGAAACTGATAGTTGGGTACTTTTAAGCGTGAAGGATAGTTGGAGGAGCCAACATGATAAAATTCATAGTTAAGGGAAAAAAATTGGGCACTCACTGAATATAGTTAGAGGGGGCATAATGGAATTTGGTCTATAAAATATTGAACAAGTTTTAGGTTTCATAGAATTTCATAGAAAGATTATTCGTGGGACTGTTAGAACAATGTAATATTAAATGCTCTACAAGCTTACGGTTTTAGATCAAGAGGTGGTAATATAGTAGTAGAGGTGGATCTCGGTTTGATCCTACAACGGTTAAATAACATCTTGATCTAGAAATGTAAGCTAGAAGAAAGTAAGAATGTTTAATACTTAATCGTTTCTAACAGCCCCAGCCCCCACTCAATATTCTTTTTACGAAACCTAACACGTGTTAGGCTAAATTCCACATTGCCCCCCTGAAGCGAGCTACTCATTAACAATCAATTTGATATATAAGTAGGTGTCGTTTGACTCGTCTTCACAGCATACTCATTAACAATCAATTTGCAAAGGACATTATCCTGTGGAAAAAGGGTGGGAATTGAAAAAGAAGTCAGAAACTTCAAAAGTCTAATATAACAAAGTTTTAGTGTGTAATCTTTTTTTTTTTCTTTTTTTGAGAATACATTCATCATCAATAACTACATCAGAAATCATTTCAATAATTGCCCAAATACAAAGAATTAAAAATAATAAACCACTCTCAAAGACTAGTATTAAACTAGAGGAAAACCCACATTAGTGTGTTTTTTAAGCTTTGCAGAGACGAAAATTCAGTCCAGTAGAGCGGGATACGCATATCCTTTTGAAGATATTACTACACACAACTTATTCTTTTCAGTGCCATTCCCAGAGTTAAAAAATGTCTACTCCATGTGATTTTACTCTAATGCAAGAAATTTCATGTAATTTGGTATTAAACAGTAATCGAAAAGAAATTGGAAGTTTGTAGTAAAATGTTCATATATTTGGCTCATGCCAATTGACTAATTAATCATGGTAATAGATTGTTGAAACAAATCGGAAAATAGCAAAAGCAATCCACAACAAGAAAATTTTTATATACTGTTAGAAAAGTTAAATGGCTCATACATGAGTAAAATAATGATTTCAGAAAGGATAAAGGGGTTGCTTCCCTTTACCATGATAAGGTTCATTCTCTGTCTCTTTAGCGCCTGCATGGGAGGAAGTAGGAGTATTCTGAATATCCTCAATCCTCCAATCAACCACCCGAATCTTGCTCTCCAATAGGTGAAGCATCTCGTGCAGATCTTCTGGGTTGCTAACATCCACTTCATCTTTGTCTAGACACTCTGCCAAGAGTAGTTCAAGCTCCAATGAGCGAACTTTCTTCGTCTCATTCTCTAGATTGTTTCTTACTCTATGGCTACCAAGGGTCAGGGTCATGGAAAACGAATCAGCGGGTTCCGGAACTTCCCGCATTTCTTCTTCGTCATCTTCTAGTTCTGTTTCAGATAAAATGTAGCCATATGGGCACGGAAATCTGTCAAATTCCTCTTCAGACTCTACAATTGGAGGCGCCCGATACTCTCTAGCTCTGGGAGGAGCGGCGGAGGAGGAGGAGAGGCAGCGGAGGCAGTGGGAAAGCTGCTGCAGAGGGGAGACGGAGGAGCTGGATATTGAGGAAGCAGCCATGGCACGGTGGGGTCTTTCGGGTAAGGGTCAAGGGTTGGTTGTATTGAGAACAAATCCTCTTCGTCTTCATCTCCACCAGCAAAAAACCTAGGAATTTTATATTGTAGCAATGGAATCCTATTTAGGAAAATCTCTCCAATTCTTATCCAAAATTTACTATATTAAATTAAATGATTCTGTTTTAATTGGATTTACGGTATACAGGTCCATAGGGTGTTCTTATTTTTGCTCTTATTCATAAATACTATTTGCCAATTTTAATAATTTCTTTTTCAAGCTATGACCCGTTTATTTAGTTTTGGCAAAAATACAATTTTCATATACAATAGAACTGAGTCCATTTCAGTTTTCATATCAAACTTACAAAAAATGAACCATTTTTCCGTTAAATGTTACAAAATGATAGTTTTGTTAGTTTTTTTCATAGATTGCCACGTGATTGTAAAAAGTTAAATTACTAACATTTTTTATTATATTCAGATTAATTTAAGAGATTAAACTCTGATGATTTTGCGAATTGGCCCCTATCTCATTCCTTATGCACGACCATCATCCTCTGGTAGTTGTTCATCGGAAATAGGAGAGGGGTCTTGTTCGTCTCTTAACTGCAAACACATATATATAATAAATTTCATATTATGTTGAGTGAATTGTTCAATTTTTGCATCTGAAAATTTAAATCGTGAAACTCTTTTCCTCACAAACTTTAAATCACAGCCTAGTTTCTCCACATTTTTGCGTCATCTTACTCGTTTGGACCTGAACTTCAATCTCCATGGTTTAATTCCCTCAACAAAACTAACGAAAATATCACTTTTGTAACGTTTGTCAAGCAGTAGTAATTTTTTTTAGATTTTGGTATGAAAAATGAAATTTGTCAAGTTCTATGGTATGAAAATTTAATTTTGCCTTTATTTTTTCATTTATACTTCTTTATTTTCTTCTATTTAATGGTTAACGATAATGTCACAGCAGCATCAAGTATTGTTGTCAAAATAAATTTCCAGAGATTCCTACAATACCCTTTAATGGTCAAAACTCGTTAATGCTTTGTACCAAATAAAATAAAAAATAAACTCGTTAATGGAACTTCTTTTATTGTGGCCATTTCTTATTTTTTTTTCCTTCATCTTTATAATTTACATTTAGCATTTTCGTTGTTTTTTTATTCTCACATCTGAGTAAAGTTTTATTTCTTTCTTAAGATTGATTATTCTGAGTTAAGTTTACTCATTAATGTTCCTAAGATTGATGATGAAAAGGGTGGCAAATTTAGTGTTGTGTAGCAATATATATTTTTTTAACTGCAGTGATTTTCATTGTGATGCTTATGTTTCAATGAAATTAGAGTGATAATAAAACTACTGTTAAATTTGCGTCACTTTGTGTGGAACAAAGTTTAACGTCATTCCTACTTCTCTAAAAAATTCTCAAATACAAAACAAATATCAATCCAAATAGAGCAAAAAGTGCGAGTATCCGAGCAAAGATATTAAAAATGCGATTGTATCATCGGTGTATAATGGTTGAGAAATGGAAGAAACAAAAGTTTTTGGCCCCCTCTTCAAGTCATTTTTGCTTACCAAGTTTGTCTTTGCATGGGTTCCTCTTTCGCAAGTAGAACATATAAATGGCATTGAAGTGTTTCCACAAGGGCAAGGGTTTCGGAAATTTGGGTTTGGGTTTGGGATTGGAGCGAGTCGATGGACTTCCTAGGTTAGAAGATTTATTTTTGGCAATGTTCAAAGGAGATACTATTCCAAGTCTTAATACCATCACGGGTATTTTTTAGATTAGAAAAGAGTTTGTAGGCTAATGAATCCAAGGATGGTTGATTTCAGTTGTTTTCAATAGTGGAACGACATCCATCGTGTTGGATCCACATCACTTCGAAACAGAAAGGTTTAAGTGTGACCGATTGGGAGCGGAAGGTATGGAGAACAATCAGTTCATGGCCGGAAGTTCATACCAGATGGTGAGCAATAACGACAAGAGTAGGTAAAAGTAAGAAAAGTATCAACGAAAAGTGAAATGTACTTCCTACTTCTATATTAAGAAACTTGTAGCCATATCTTAATAAAGAAGTAGGAAGGACATTATCAACAAAAGTAGAACCAAAGAGTTCATTTTAGGTAAATAATGAGCGTCTTTATTACTTTCCTGATATGTATGAAAACCCTGGAACTATTCTCGAATGAGGGTCGACTCTTTCATGTCTTTTAGCAGTTGTTGAATGACACTTGAGTATGAGGAAATGAAGATATGCCTTCCTCTTTCACAATCTTCTTAGGCCATATTAAATGGAGAGGGCCATGGGCAGGGCGGGCTCGGAGGTCGGAGGAGAACTCATCTCCAATGGACAGGGGCGACGGGGCAGGGTGGCCTTCGAGCTGGAATGGGCGGGGGTTGTATGGGTTTGGAGCACTTTAATCTGATTAAAGATAGAGAGCATTTATGTGGTAAAATTAAATGGCAGAAGAAGAGAGAATGGGATGAGGAATTTGTGCCGATTTATAAAAAAAAATGCCAAAATAAGATAGAACGGGATGAGAACGGCAGCTGAATTAAGATATTAGGGCTTCTGTGTAGCTAGTTAATTGACTATTACCCAAAACACCCCTCACTATCTTCAGTTACTTATTTGAGATTATTTCTTTAATTGTTTTGTTATATATTGTTTTACATATATAAAATTAATTATTTAAAGTAATTTTTAATAAAATTAAAATTTTCTCCTAATTAAATTAAATTTGTAGAACTGAATCATTTATTAAAATATTTAATATAATAAAATCTATTTTTATAAAATTAAAATCATTAAAAATTCATTAGTATTGTAATTAAATTTTTTTATGGACAAATCATTAATAAGTAGAATTACAGGTGAGAGTGGGCAAAGGAAAAAAATGGAATTAATTCAATTCCGGAGCCCTGCCATTGGAGACGACCAGGCAGGGCTTGGGGTGGGGGCAGAGCCAGCACCGGGGCTCCGGAGCCCCCTCCCCCACCACCATTGGAGATGGCCTTACAATCACCCACCCTAGTACGACATTTTTTCATCTTCTAATCATACTAAATTCCAGCGCTACTCAAGCGGCCATAGTCTTTGCGAATCGGGATCCAGTGGGAGACCGAGTTTAAGATGTTTCCATCCCACACATTCATCACGAAATTTCCTACCTAAAACACTTCTTCCAATCGCATCAATATCACTAGACACAAAGACATTATAATTAATTTGGAATGCCCCTTAAGTGGTCAAGCCCATCTTGCATGTGTTCTACACGTCCTAAGATGTTGAAAATGAGGTAAAACAACTTGTATATGTCTCTCACAAAAATCTATAGCAAAGAGAACGACATCACTTAAGTCGAGGGCACGAGGAGTACCACAGTTGTTGGTTCCTAGAGAACTACATTGAAGAAGAATAACTGCCTAAGAGGGGGGTGAATTAGGTTGTTTTAAAATTTTAATTAAAATAACCTTTATAAAAAATATTTTGTTTAAGAAATTATTTAGTCAATGAAATAACAAATGTAAGATATGAGAATTAAAGACTGAAAATAAATAACACCGTTGTTTATAGTGGTTCGGCAAATGCTTAGTCCACTCTTCAAGTAGTTCTTGGTCTTCACTATATTATGGTCGTGCTTACAAAGTCTTACGTCTTTTTGCACTTATCAAACAAGCCCACAAGATCCTTCGTTCTTGTGTCTTTTACAATACTCAAAAGCTCCCTAGATCCTTCGATCTTTATGCATTTAATAGAACTCTCAATTACAATAAGAACCGCTCAATACTCTCTCAAAGAGCTAAACTACGGCAATATAAGAACTATGATATCTCTCTTTTTCTCTCAAAGAAATTCAGGTAAGAGCAAAGGAGAAAAGATTTTTAGATTGTAACAAATTTAAAGCTCGAAATTTCAAGAGTGTTTAATGAATAATATGCAAGTGTAAGCTTTTTCTTGAAAAAATTTTGATTATAGAATGAACAATAGCTAGGGGGTTTAAATAGCCTAGCTTTTAACCTCTAAGAAGGGAAGATTACAAAAAGATTTGGAAAGAGAATTAAATCAATGATTTGATTAAGTTTTTCAAAATAATCTTCCGAGAATAGGCTCACTAAAATCTGTCAAGAATATTTCAATATCAATCAATAATATATGACTTGATTTCTTGGAGCATTTTACCGAAAATAGCAATCCAAAATTTTGTTCAAAAATTCATGCCAATAATAGGCTCATTAAACACCAATAAGAATTTGATAAAAATCTACATTGATTTCTTTGATCAAGTCTGCCGACAAGAACCAAGAAATCAAGATTTTAATCATATCAATTTGTTTTCAAAGATGAATATATTACCTTTGGTGAATATGCAAAGGTTTTGATTTAATATGAGAAAGGAAAGATTTGGAAAAAAAAGTTTGATTTGCATCCGTGAATCAAGACACAAAATTGAGGTATGGAGAAAATATTATTTTAATGCAATGAAAAAAGATTTTTTTTTTTTTCTTAAAAAGTTTAAGGCTTTGCTCTTTAACCTTTAATTTCAAGAGATAAAAGTCTTGAAGCATCTTGGACTCTTGAGCTTGAGCCATAATTTCCCTTCCTTTATAGAAATTAAGCTCTCCAAAAACTACTTGGGCCTTCTATGAATACATCTCCTTTCTTTACTTGGATTTGAATAAGCTGATTTATATTGCCCCTTCTTCATAAATTATCTAACAATTAATAGGCTCAAAATAAAACATTAGTCCATAACAATTATTTGTTATCATCATCAATAAGATGTGAACTTAGGGCCAACATACATCATCCAACAGAGTGTTGCAACGAACTTCATCATGTTACGATCAATTTTGCTCGATATAATATATTAATTATGTATTATATCGGTTTTTTACTTGGTAACTTTGCATGTAAACTTTTTAATTGTTTCTCTTCCTTGAACAATATTCTACAACTCGGACATGTTTGGATATTTGAATTCCTTCCTGTAATGCTATCATTAAAAAAATAAAAAGTAAAAAATTATTATGTTTTCACTCTCGTGTTTGAGTTTTGAACCGTTATTCTCGTTTACTTATTCTTCATGCATGAACGTACAACAAAAAACTAATAACAACTTCTTAGTTAAGTAATTAATGCACTACTCACAATGATATGCCTTGAAGGTTTTTTATGCATGACTGGCCACATTACTTAGATATATATAGTGCCGATGGATGAAGTATGGTCCAAATACATGTTGAACCCATAAATATCGTGTAAGCAATGACGTGAGTAATTAAATGGCAAGGAAAAGTTAGCAAAATTGATTAGGTAAAACAATTGGCTGAAGTGAAATCGAGTTACACGTACAAAGTGCCTTAACCTAAATTTACATGTCTATCTATTGAGATAATTAAAATCAAACAAGAAATATGGGTTCAAGTCATCATGAGCTAGAAGGCTAAGGTGAGTGAAGTGTCTTGAATATCAAGATAATGACATTTGCTTATTAATTGACTTTGAAAAAATAAATAATTTTGAGAGGTAAATTACGAATACCCCTGAGGTAAGGTTTAATTATGAAAATCCTCAACATATAGGGTATTACGAAATTCCCCTGTGGTTTGCCAACATCTTACAATTGACCCCTTACCCCAGAAAGTTCCAACTTTGTCCCTAGGGGGTTACTTGTAATGTCTAATATCTCATAAATTATCAAGTTGAATTAACAAATAAATTAATAAAATTGTATAATTTCCCATAAATTTAAAAAATAACGATATTTTTACATATTTATTAACAATTTAATTTCTAAATAAAAAAAAAACTTTATTAATTATTTTTAATAAATTTAATAAATTTATTTAGACATTTGATTGAATATATTTTATTATTATAAACTTAAAAATAAAATTAAAAAAATTATATTTATTTTTTTCTTATAATTTTTAAAATAATATATTTATTAATACAGTATAAAAATAACTAGTATAATTAAATGTGTAAATAAATTTATTTTATTTATGAAATATAAAATATAAAATAATTTCTTTTAACTTTTATTAATAAAATATAATTAATGAAAAATTTTAAAATAATATATTTATTAATACAGTATAAAAATAACTAGTATAATTAAATGTGTAAATAAATTTCTTTTATTTATGAAATATAAAATATAAAATAATTTCTTTTAACTTTTATTTATAAAATATAATTAATGAAATTTTTTAATTTATTATTATAAAAATTAAATTGTTAATAAGTATGTAAAAATAAAATTATTTTTAGTATTTTTGGAAACTTATGTGTTATAATACAAGTTTTTCAATTTCTTGGTGGTACATATATAATGATCAATTTAATAATTTATGAGATATTACAATTAGCATTCAAGCTTTAATTTGTTTAAGATGTCAAAAACATTACAACTAGCCCCCTAGGGTCAAAAATGGATTTTTTCAGTGGTAAAGGGTTAATTGTAAGATGGTGACAAGCCTCAGGGGGATTTTTATAATACTTAATATGTGATGGAGGTTTCATAATTGAGCCTTAATTATCTCGTGGTATTCGTAATTTATCCTATTTTTTATTGATTAGAGGGAGTAACTTGACCCTGTCACATCTCAGAAAATACTATAACATTACAATGAGGTGTGGATTTTTAGATATGCTACAAGAAAATTGAATCCTTCTGATAAGATATTAATTGATAAGATTAAATGTGTCATTTTTTATCTATGAAGTGACAGTAAGTTAGATATTGTATTAATGTAAAAAATTAGGAAAAAATGTCAGTAACATTTAGTGAACATTTAGTGATACTCCAAAAGTGATAAATAAAATATTGTCAATAAATTATTGAGATAATATTTATTATCATTAAATTGTCGCTAAAAGAGTGTTGTTAATTGACAATAGTGACAAATTAATTACCAAACTCTTGTCAGTAAACGTTATTAGTGACAATTTTAAGAAAAAATTGTCACTATTTTAGTTGACATTAATATTATTATGACAACACTAAAACAATTTAGACATATAATCACATGCAAGTAGTGATAACTTTTACTTTGTCACCTAGAATCTTGTCACTAATACATAAATTTCTTGAAGTGATATTAATATTTTTTCACTACAGTCTCCTGCCGTTGTTTGCCTAAATATTATTTCAAATGAATGTTCGTGTGAAATTTAGACTTTATATTTCTATTGATTTTATCATTTTTATGCGCTGATTTGTTTTCAGAAGAAAAAAAATTGAAGATGAAGTTTTCCAGGTATGGCATGATATCCAACGAGTTCCATTTATCTTCACAGGAAATAATATATGATAATTGGCTTTTGATTTGAATACATAGGGATTTTATTTTGCTAAAAAACATTAATTAAAAAAATCAGGTGGTTATATTATTAGCAAATAATATCCACGTATCTAGAAACGGTTTTTTTGCACTTTGTACTCCCGGAACATAGGAAATAGGCACTTTGCACCCCCGAAATTTAGATATAGCACTTTACACCCTCGAAATATGAAAAATACAGCAATTTGCACCCTCTTTATTTTCAAGCAAAAACTCAAGGGCAAAAGAAGTAATTCTATAGTAAATCTTTCGCACTTTGCCCCCCAAAATAATATTAGCACTTAACACTCCATAATTAAGAATAAATTAACAACTTGCACCCCCGAAACACAATAAATGGACACTTTGCACCCCAAAAATTAACACTTAACACCCTCAAATTAAAAAAAAAAGAACTCGAACCCCTCATTTTTTCAAACAAAGTTGACCATTAAGGTGAAATTTTTTTAAGGCTAAATAGGTAATTATTTATAGGTCTTTGATATGTTAAAGTGGACAATGGGTCTTCGAGAGTACTTTATTTAGTTATTTAAGGTTATATTGTTGAAAAGAAAGATGGAGAGAGAAATGAGTATTCGAGTATTTATAATTGTATTTTGCAAATTTAAGAAAAAAATGGAATTACCTATTTTGCCTTAGATTATTTTCATTCCGATAGTCAACTTTGACAAAACAAAAAGGAGGGGTTTGGGTTTTTTAAATTTGAGGGTGTTAAGTGTTAATTTTGTATTTTGGGGTGCAAAGTACCAATTCATTGTGTTTCAGGTGGAAGTTGCTGATTTGTTCTTAATTAGAGGGTGTTAAGTGCTAATTTTATTTTGGGGATATAAAGTGCGAAATTCTCAAGTTTTTAGGGTGCAAAGTGCCAATACTATTGAATTACCTATATTGCCCATGAATTTTCGCTTGAAAATAAACGAGTGTGCAAAGTACTATATTTTTCATATTTCGAGGGTGCAAAGTGCTAAATCTAAGTTTTAGGGGTGCCAAGTGTCTATTTCCCATGTTTTGGGGGTGCAAAGTGCAAAAAACCCTCTAGAAACTCTTTCACAAAATTCAAATAAATAAGCTCAAAACTTTGTTAAGAAACTTAACATAAAATACATAGATGTGTTTGTTTCGCTTTTTTTCAAGATGCTTTAAAAAATGAGAGAATTTTTGGAGATGTTCTTGATTTTTAAGTATTTAAAAAATGGAGAACTAATCAACTTACCCTCGAGGTTTTTTATAATTATAGTGACCATCTCCATATTTGGATAGGTATTGGATTCATTAAGTTCGTCCTTTCATTTTAAAAAACATGTATTTCATAACTACTCTTGTGCAGGGGTGGATCCAGGATTTTTGGTCGGAGGATAAACTTATACAAAAAAAAAGTCTATCAAACAGTTAAACTTAAAGTTTATATTATTCACGAGAAAATATATGACGCTGGGGAGATGGAGTTTGACAAAAATAAATCTTTGAGCAAGTATGATCTACGAACTCTCTATGGAATGCTATAATCATATAAAGTTATATGAAGTCGTAGACCGGGATCACTCGAAAGCTAGGGCAAATTCGTTTCAATATGAAAGTTTGAGAGCTCATGCGGTTCACTTTGAATGTGAACCTTACTTGAAGACTTATCGTGAGGTGTAGGTGTAGCCTTAAAATATCTATCCATATTTCTAACACTATAAAATGTACAAAATGTAATTATCTCAAGAATAATGACATAATCAAGAAGTAGAAATTAAATATAATAGAGACATAATAATGACAAGACTTATTTTTGTGTTCAAGACTTCAACGGGTTGAGACTTGATCTGGGTGGATGGCCGAAGGTGGGGCGGCGGCGTTCTGGTGGCAGGATGTGGTAATGGTGGCCAGAGTTAGGGTTTGGGGATGTTGGGGGTAGAGGAAAATTGGGCTTTTCATTGAGGCTTAGAAATTGGATAGAGTGAGCTATTATTAGAATGAGTTGTGTGATATTAATTTGACTAAGATTATATTTGGACTAAAAATTTCATATTAGGCTAATTTACTGAGTTTTTTTATTTTCGAAAAAAAAAAAATACACCACTCTTATACTAAAAAAAATATTAGGAGGGGTTGTAGTCCCCCTGTCCCTATGTACGTCCGCCTATGCTCTTGGGGTACCATCTAAAAAACTTAGAAACGATAAGGGTGGCCCGATTTTACCCCATTTGCCCATTGATTTTCACCTAATTTTTCATCGTTTCAACTCCTTTTTAATTGATTCTATCCAAATTCACAAATTTTCACTAATTTTACCAATTTTTCACATCATTTCTTATGGTATCGGGATCCTCCGTTTGAAATTTACGCTGTAAGGATCACTATAATGAATTCAATAGTCAATACCCCAAGTAGTTTGTGTAATTTCTCAAACATGGAGATTGATCAATGTAATTACATTGAACCTTAAGAGTAGTTCGAGTAATTTTTCTTTGAAGTTCATCAGAATTTTGAGAGATAAAAATATCACATCCCTAATCCTTCAACTTTTAAAACCTTTCAAAAATACCCCCAAAGTTTCGAAAATTAAAAACATTAACTTTCTTACAAAAATAAATCAAGATCCAAACATATAAGCAATATTTAAACAATATACTCTATAGCTCTTCGTAGCGAAGCACAACCTTGTTCCTTGCCTGCGCAGCCCATTTTCACTTGGTGCGCATCTTGGCGCTATAGCGCAAAAGCGCGCATTGATTTTGAACAAGAAAAAAAAAATTAATTTTAAAAAGAACGGAACATCAAATTTACACAATTCCAAGTCCTTAATTAAACTTTTTATATGGGGTAGTATACGAAAGAAAGGTTACAAGCATATTTCCATAAATATAGAACATTTCATAGTCTTAAATTACGACGGAAAAGCAGAGATATGGAAAAGATTACTCAATATTTCATAATCTTAACAACTTTTAACACAAGCAAAGCATTGTCAATAACCTAGATGCACTCTGACAGTATAAGTTACACTTGAATTCAAATGATAAAATAATCACAATAATGAAGTAAGTGCACTATAGCAACATAAATTACATCTAAAATCAAATGATAAAAGTTTTTTTTAATATAAGACAAAATAAAACATCTACAATTTTCAGTCTGGGTTACATATGATGAGATCAAGCCAGAGGAATCCACTTGAGTGACCAAAATCACTTGGAACAATAAGAAATTTCTTTATTGGAAGTTGTGGATTCACCTTTGGCATGCACTCTGCAACGGTTTTAAAACTGATCGAGGTGTTTGCATATTTAACCGAAAGCTCATAATGTGCTGCTCTCTTTGAAGACGCCCGCGCAAGACAAATAATATTAAAACAACTACCAAAAGTCTCATTCCTACGATGAAGGATAAAAAGCATATTTGTTACCCTTTCTTGAAGAATAGCATATTTCTGTTCTTTATCCATTGGAATGGCGACTCGACAGTTGAAAAAGAATATGATTGAAGAATCTGAATGTGCATGTTCTGTGAAAAAGTGTGGATACAAGCACTTGGATATACCAACAAAAGCACAGCCAGAATAAGGGCATGAGCAAGGAGCATATCTGCAGGTCTTCTCATGATTTACTTTATCATTGTGATGTACTTTTTTAGTGCACCCATGCTGCGCATTCGGACATGGAAATTTCACCGACTCTATAATCTTTTCGATGGCCCTGCATCTGCTGTACCCAATTGGAAAGGAACAACTTCCACATTTGTTCCCTATCCTGGTGCAGCATGAATCACATACTATGTGTCCGTTCTCGCACTACATTAAGATTCAGAGAAACAAAATTCATTAGGTGAAATATTAATAATGTGAGATTCCCAGAATTTTGGTACATCTTAAAGAAAGCATTGCTCAAGAAACATCAGACAGAAATTTAATTTCTAAAGTTTAAGCTAATATATAAAATGGATTAAACATAAGAGACCAAAGCTGAAGAAAATCACTTAGAGGAATGTGAACAAAATATTCAAACTTAAATCTGGAATAGAGTAATAAATTTCGAAACCTCAAGAAGGCAACAGTTTGTGCACATGCTTTTGAACAACATAGTTGTAAACAACAACCATACTAGTAAATAGCGCACTATAACTGCGCAGCCCATTTCACTTAATAGATCAGAGCTGCAACTGATGGTGTGCAGAGTACTGCAGAATCAGATAGGGATTAGATTTTATTTTGATTCTGATTTTTATTTTATTTCTGCTAAAAAGATACTAGTATATAGATATGTGAGAATTTAATGCAATAAAATATCGTACATACTTAGAGATTATAGATAAAAGAAAATGAGGAATGAAAGGGAAAAGTAGGGATACGGGGACAAAGTGATTAATAAGTATTTCTGATTTTTATTTTATTTCACCTCTTATCGTACATTTAATAAGTTTAATAGTCTCCAATCTCCACATGTGGAAGGTAAAGGGATTGAAATAAGTTTAATAGTTTAAGTTGGGTACCAAAGAAAACGAGTGAGTTTCTATATGATAGACTTTCAAAACTGCTTTTGGTTATTGTTAGAATATTATGTGGGACATTGTTTTAGATCTCCTGTATTCTCTCATAAGGGAACAAAGTGTTTTAATTAAATATGAGGGCAAAAGAAGAAATTAGAGGAGTTTTGCCCACGGTTTTTTATGTGAATATGTTGAAAGTTTGAAACTGATAGTTGGGTGCTTTTAAGCCTGAAGGATAGTTGGAGGAGCCAACACGATAAAATTCATAGTTAAGGGAAAAAAATTGGGCACTCACTGAATATAGTTGGAGGGGGCATAATAGAATTTAGCCTATAAAATATTGAACACGTATTAGGTTTCATAGAATTTCATAGAAAGATTATTCCGTGGGGACTGTTAGAACAATGTAATATTAAATGCTCTACAAGCTTATGATTTTAGATCAAGAGGTGGTAATATAGTAGCAGAGGTGTTTCTTGGTTTGATCCTACAATGGTTAAACAACATCTTGATCTAGAAATGTAAGCTAGAAGAAACTAAGAACGGTTAATACTTAATCGTTTCTAACAGCCCCAGCCCCCACTCAATATTCTTTTTACGAAACCTAACACGTGTTAGGCTAAATTCCACATTGCCCCCTGAAGCTAGCTAAACACTGATTTGTTTATAGTTGGTCATCAAACGGAAAAATACCTTGGTAATAAATAAGTACATCATATAGATCAAACAATCATAAAAGATTTGCCTCATCAGAAAGGTCGAGGATAAGATTATCACTAACGACGGATGGCAACTGTTTAATACTCCTATCCAACTCCAACTAGTGCTATTTCTACAAAACATAGTAATAAACCTAAAAGGAAATTTATTGAAGCAACTCGTGATCCGCTTTTGGCCTCGCTGAATTAACCATAAGCAATGACAAGCACAAGAAACAGTAAAGTTTATATTTATACCAGCCATTATTGCATTTTGGCAAAAGGATGTTGGCTAAAGGACATATGGAGAAGGATATTCACTCTCTTCAATTTACGCAACCCAAAATTTATGAATCGCTGACAAATTACACCACTAGGATCTATAACCAAGTTCTTTGGCATAAAACTGAAACTTAATTTCAAGTTTATATATTGCAACAAATAAAGAAGAACTAAGAGGAACATGATAGAGACCTGAAAGACTGGAGAGCAGAGAGGTTCGAGGCAGATCGGACATTTCAGCACATCCGGGTCGGTCAGGGTCACGGAAAACGAATCAGCGGGTTCCGGAACTTCCCGCATTTCTTCTTCGTCATCTTCTAGTTCTGATTCAGATGAAATGTAGCCATAGGGGCGCGGAAATCTGTTAAATTCCTCTTCAGGCTCTACAATTGGAGGTGCCCGATACTCTCTGGCTCTGGGAGGAGCGGCGGAGGAGGAGGATGGGCAGCGGAGGCGGTGGGAAAGCCGCTGCGGAGGGGAGGCGGAGGAGCTGGATGTTGAGGAAGAAGCCATGGCGCGGCGGGGTCTTTTGGGTAAGGGGCGAGGGTTGGTTGTATTGAGAACAAATCCTCTTCGTCTTCATCTCCACCAGCAAAAACCTAGGCATTTTATGCTGTAGTAATGGAATCCTATTTAGGAAAATCTCTCCAATTCTTATCCAAAATTTGCTTTGTATTAAATAATTCTGTCTCAATTGGATTCACGGTATACAGGACCAGAAAATCTCTCCAATTCTTATCCAAAATTTGTTTTGTATTAAATAATTCTGTTTCAACTGGATTTACGGTATACAGGGCCACCACAGGGGTGTTCTTATTTTTGCTCTTATTCATAAATAATATTTGCCAATTTTAATAATTTCTTTTTCAAGCTATGACCCATTTATTTACTTTTGGTAAAAATACCATTTTCATATACCATAGAATTGAGTCGATTTCAATTTTTATATCAAACTTACAAAAAATGTGCATTGTCACGGGATTGTAAAAAGTTAAATTACTAATATTTTTTATTATATTCAAATTAATTAAGAGATTAAACTTTGACGATTTTGTGAATTGACTGTTATCTCATTCTTCATGCACGACCACCATCCTCTGGTAGTTGTTTATCGAAAATAGGAGAGGGGTAGTGTTCGTCTCTTAACTGCGAACACATACATATAATAAATTTCATATTATGTTGAGTGAATTGTTCAATTTTTGCATTTGAAAATTTAAATCATGAAAATCTTTTCCTTACAAATTTTAAATCACGATTACACCCTAGTTTCTTCACCATTTTCAGAAATTTTTGTGTCATCTGACTCGTTTGGACCTGAACTTCAATCTCCATAGTTTAATTCCCTCAACAAAACCAACGAAAGTATCACTTTTGCAACGTTTGTCAAGAATCAATATGTTTTTTTAGATTTTGTTATGAACGATGAAATTTATCAAGTTCTATGGTGTGAAAAATTAATTTATGTCTTTATTTTTTCATTTATATTTCTTTATTTTCTTCTATTTAATGGTTAACGATATTGTCAGAGCAGCAAGTATTATTGTCAAAACAAATTTTCAGAGATTCCTACAATACCTTTCAATGGTGAAAACTCGTTAATGGAACTTCTTTTCTTGTAGCCATTTCTTATCTTTTTTTCCTTCATCTTTATAATTTACGTTTAGCATTTATCATTGTTTTTTTATTCTCACATCTGAGTAAAGTTTTATTTCTTTCTTAAGATTGATTATGAGTTAAGTTTACTCATTAATGTTCCTAAGATTGATGATGAAAAGGGTGGTGATTTTAGTGTTGTGTAGCAAATATTTTTGCTTATTTAACTGCAGTGATTTTCGTCATTGTGATGCTTATGTTCCAATGAAATTAGAGTGATAATAAAACTACTGTTAAATTTGCGTCACTTTGCGTGGAACAAGTTTCACGTTTTCGTTGATAACGTCATTCCTACTTCTCTAAAGAAATTCTCAAACACAAAACAAATATCAATCCAAATAGAGCAAAAAGTGCGAGTATCCGAGCAAAGATATTAAAAATGCGATTGTATCTTCAATATATAATGGTTGAGAGGTGGAAGAAACAAGAGTTTTTGGCCCCCTCTTCGAGCCATTTTTGCTTAGCATGTTTGTCTTTGCATGGGTTCCTCTTTCGCAAGTAAAACATCTAAATGGCATTGAAGTGTTTCCACAAGGGCAAGGGTTTCAGAACTTTGGGTTTGGGTTTGGGATTGGAGCGAGTCGATGGACTGCCTAGGTTAGAAGTTTTATTTTTGGAAATGTTCAAAGGAGATACAATTCTAGGTCCTAATACCATCAAGGGTATTTTTAGTTTAAAAAAGAGTTTGTAGGCTAATGAATCCAAGGATTGTTGATTTTAGTTGTTTTCAATAGTGGAACGACATTCATCGTGTTGGAGCCACATCACTTCGAAACGAGAAGGTTTAAGGGTGACCGATTGGGAGGGGAATGTATGGAGAACAATCAATTCATGGCCGGAAGTTCAATCCAGATGGTGAGCAATAACGACAAGAGTAGGAAAAAGTAACAAAAGTCAACGGAAAGTGAAATGTACTTCCTACTTCTATATTAAGAAACTTATAGGTTAGTATACCATATCTTAATAAAGAAGTAGGAAGGACATTATCAATAAAAGTAGAACCAAATAGTTCATTTTAGGTAGATAATGAGCGTCTTTATTACTTTCCTGATATGTACGAAAACCCTGGAACTATTCTCGAATGAGGGTCGACTATTTGATGTCTTTTAGCAGTTGTTAAATGACACATGAGTGTGACGATATGCCTTCCTCTTTCACAACCTTCTTACGATCACCCCCACGATATTTTTTCATCCTCTAATCATACTAAATTCCAGAGCTACTCTAGCGGCCATAGCCTTTGCGAATCGGGATCCAGTGGGAAACCGAGTTTAAGATGTTTCCATCCCACACATTCATCATGAAATTTCCTAGCTAAAACACTTCTTCCAATTGCATCAATATCACTAGACACAAAGACATTATAATTAATTTGGAATGCCCCTCAAGTGGTCAAGCCCATCTTGCATGTGTTCTACACGTCCTAAGATGTTGAAATTGGGGTAAAACAACTTGTATATGTCTCTCACAAAAATCTATAGCAAAGCGAACGACATCACTAAAGTCGAGGGCACGAGGAGTACCACAATTGTTGGTTCCTAGAGAACTACATCATTTAACAGAGTGTTGCCACAAACTTCATCATGTTACCATCAATTTTGCTCGATATACTTACTATATAAATTATGTAGTATATCGGTTTTTTACTTGGTAACTTTGCATGTAAACTTTTTAATTGTCTCTCTTCCTTGAACAATATTTTACAACTCGGACATGTTTCGATATTTGAATTCCTTCCTGTAATGCTATCATTAAAAAAAAAAAGTAAAAAATTATTGTGTTTTCACTCGCGTGTTTGAGTTTTGAACCATTTTTCTCGTTTACATATTCTTCATGCATGAACGTACAACAAAATACTAGCAACTTCATAGTTGAGTAATTAATGCACTACTCACAATGATACGTCTTGAGGGTCTTTATACTTGGCTGGCCACATGACTTAGATATATATAGTGTTGATGGATGAAGTATGGTCCAAATATGTTATGAACCCATAAATGTCGTGTAAGCAATGACGTAAGCAATTATATGGCAAGGAAAAGTTAGCGTAATTGATTAGGTAAAACAATTGGTTGAAGTGGAATCGAATTACACATTTGACGTACAAAGTGACTTAACCTAAATTTGCATGTCTATCTATTGAAATAATTAAAATCAAACAAGAAATATGGGTTCAAGTCATCATGAGCTGAAGGCTAAGATGAGTGAAGTGTTTTGAATATCAAGGTAATGACATTTGCTTATTAATTGACTTTGAAAAAATAAATTATTTTGAGGGTAAATTACGATTGTCCCTGAGGTAAGGTTTAATTATGTATTGAGTATTACGAAAATTTCCATGTGGTTTGTCAACATCTTACAATTAACCCCTTACCCCTAAAAGTTCCAATTTTATCCCTAGCGGGTTATTTATAATGTCTCTAATATCTCATAAATTATCAAATTGATAATAACATTTTCACCACCAAAAAATTGATAAAATTGTATAATTTCCCATAAGTTTAAAAAATATCAATATTTTTACATATTTATTAACAATTTAATTTCTAAATTAAAAAAACAAAATTTATCAATTATTTTTAATAAATTTAAGAAATTTATTTACACATATAATTGAATATATTTTATTATTATAAACTTAAAAAGAAAATTAAAAAATTATATTGTATTTTTATTTTCTTATGATTTTTTAAAATAATAGATTTATTAATACAGTATAAAATAACTAATTTAATTAAATGAGTAAATAAATTTCTTTTATTTATAAAATATAAAATATAAAATAATTCTTTTATTTATAAAATATAATTAATGAAATTTTTTAATTTATTATTATAAAAATTAAATTGTTAATAAGTATGTAAAATAAGATTTTTTTTTAGTATTTTTGGAAACTTATGTGCAATTATACAAGTTTTTCAATTTCTCGGTGGTACATATATAATGATCAATTTAATAATTTATGAGATACTACAATTAGTATTCAAACTTTAATTTGTTTAAGATGTTACAAATATTATAACTAGCCCCTTAGGGGCAAAGTTGGAATTTTTCAGTGATAAGGGGTTAATTATAAGATGGGGACAAACCTCAGGGGAATTTTTGTAATTCTCAATATGTGAGGGATGTTTCATAATTGAGCCTTATCCCAAGGTATTCGTAATTTATCCTATTTTTTATTGATTTGAGGGAGTTGCTTGACCTTGTAACATCTCAGTAGCAACTATAATATTACAATGAGTTGTGGATTTTTAGATCTACTACAAGAAAATTGAATTCTTGTGATAAGATATTAGTTGATAAGATTAAATGTGCCATTTTTTATCTGTGAAGTGACAATAAGTTAGATATTGTCGCTTGATAGATATAGTAGTGTAAAAAATTAGGAAAAAATGTCAATAACATTTAGTTATACTTCAAAAGTTATTAACAAAATATTGTCAATAGATCATTGTGATAATATTTATTGTCATTAGGTTGTCGCTAAAGAGTGTTGCTAATTGACAATAGTGACAACTTAATTATCAAACTCTTGTCACTAAGCGTTATTAGTGACAACTTAAAAAAAATTGTTACTATTTTAGTGGACATTATTTTTATTGTGACAACACTAAAATTATTGTCACTAATCACATGCAAATAGTGATAACTTTTACTTTTTCACCAAGAATTTTGTCACTAATACACAAATTTCTTGAAGTGAAATTAATATTTTTTTCATTACAGCTCCTGCCGTTGATGGCCTAAGTATTATTTCAAATGAATCTTCGTGTGAAACTTAGTTTTTAGGTTTCTATTGCTTTTATCATTTTTATGCGTTGATTTGTTTTCAGAAGAAAAAAAAATCGAAGAGGAAGTTTTCCAGTATGGTATGATATCCAACGAGTTCCATTTATCTTCACATGAAATAATTTATGATAATTGGTTTTTTATTTTAATACATAGGGATTTTAATTTGCTCAAAAACATTAAGAAAAATCACGTGGTTATATTATTAGCAAATAATATCCACGAATCTAGAAATTTTTTCACAAAATTCAAACAAGTAAGCTCAAAACTTTGATAACATACTTAACATAAAATACATAGATATGTTTGTTTCGCCTTTTTTCAAGATGCTTTTAAAAATGAGAGAATTTTTTGAGATGATCTTGGTTTTTAAGTATTTAAAAAATGGAGAATTAATCAACCTACCCTCGAGGTTTATTATAATTACAGTGATGAGTGACCATCTCCATATTTGGATAGGCATTGGATTCGTAAAGTTCACCCCTTCATTTTAAAAAACATGAATTTCATAACTACTCTTAGGGTACCATCTAAAAACTTAGAAACAGTAAGGGTGGCCCGATTTTACCCCATTTACCCATTTGCCCATTGATTTTCACCTAATTTTCATTGTTTCAACTCGTTTTTAATTGATTCAATCCAAATTCACAAGTGTTCACCAATTTTATCAATTTTTCACATCATTTTTTATGGTATCGGCATCCTCCGTTAGAAATTTACGTTGTAAGGGTCACTATAATGAATTCAATACCCTGAGTAGTTTGTGTAATTTCTCAAACATAGAGATTGATCAATGTAATTACATTGAACCTCAAGGGTAGTTCGAGTAATTTTTCTTTTAATTTTATCTGAATTTTGAGAGATAAAATAAATAGTATATTTTTGTTTTAGAAATTGATAGGTTCTTTTAGAGATTAGGAAAGAAGAGAAATAGGGAGAGATATATGTAACTTTATGTCAAACTAAAAGTTTAATGTGATTGAATTTTGATATGATGTTATTGAATTTGAAAAAAAGGATAAGAGATGTTATTTTATATCAAATCAAATAGATCTATCCAAAAATAAGAGATGATATTATCTTTTAAAATTGAAAAATAATAAGCCAATTTTTAAAAATAAAAGAATTTATGTGTCTAACATTCCCGAGAGCACTAAAATATCTTAATATTAGTTAGCATTTCTGGCAACCACAAGGACTTTGCACTAATTTTCGAAATTCCAAAGGGGCATTTTGTTAAATTTCATAAATCAATAAACCACGTCGTTTTAAAAACTCAGATTATTATCCCCAAATCCCAATCTTTGAGAAGAAACAAACAATCTACAGAGAAACAGAGATATGGAGAGGGGCTGTTTAACATTTACCGCCGGAACTTCATCAACACCTCCCGCCGCCGCCTTCCTCCGCCACAATTTCATCCCATCCAACAATACTCTTCGCCCATTAAGCAATACGAGCTATATCAGCAGTAGTAGAAGCAAAAGCAGCCTTAGTGTGAAAGCATTGAATCAAAACAGCTTATCGAACTATGCAGCTCCTTCATGGCTTCCGAGATTCGAAGAGCTTGACACCACAAACATGCTTCTTCGCCAGCGAATTATCTTCTTGGGTTCTCAGGTATTCACTGTTCTTTCTAATTAGGGCAGAAATGTTTTGATTGCCCCCTTTATGTACCTAGAATAATGATGGAAGATATGTAATTATTATTATTAAGATGGTTTCAGTGTGTTCGTTTCATATTTAAACAAGTGTTTTTGTATGGGTCTCAACTTATTCTTTCTGGAAATTTAATTTATGATGAACAGATAGATGATGCGACTGCTGATTTTGTCATAAGTCAGCTACTATTGCTTGATAATGAAGACAATAAAAAGGACATCAGATTGTTTATTAATTCACCTGGTGGCTCTGTCACTGCGGGTGAGTCGGTTTTCCGGTTTCCTATGTCATGTTCACTTTTGAAGCCTGTTTATTCTGTGAAAATATATTTATTTATAACACAATGATGTTTTTACTTGAGTGTTAGCTTACATGGGAAACTCTTGATTCTTAGAATCACTTGAAACTATTTAAAAGAGGTGGTGGAAAGTACAACCACCACAGTCTCTCTTTTAGTATTGCTAGGGAAGCTTTAAATGATAAGTTGTTGATATCCTAATGGGAAAAAGTTTTTATAGATGCGCACTAGAACTGTTGATTTCTCATTCAGTACCTAAATTTAAGGCATGAAAGTTCTGCTGGCTTTTCCTTTTAGTCTACCGTAAACTCCTTGCTCTTGCATTAGTTTCTGAATCATTAAATTTCACCATTGTAATTGCTTCATGTAGGAATGGGTATATACGATGCCATGAAATTGTGCAAGGCTGATGTCTCTACCATATGTATGGGTCTTGCTGCTTCTATGGGCGCGTTTCTCCTTGCCTCTGGTAGTAAAGGGAAGAGGTTCTGCATGCCAAATGCAAGAGTGATGATCCACCAGCCACTTGGAACAGCTGGAGGCAAAGTAAGTTCTTATCTTATCCTTTTTAAGTCTCGTAATTAATTTTATTTTGTTTATGTTTTGTTCAAAATTTTCTACTGGCTTCTCTATGTGGTTTCTGCTTGATTATCATTTTCCATGTTCACCGAGCGCATTGGTATTTTTGCCATCAATCACCTGGAAACAAGTCAATCATATAATTTGCTCGTTCCAGACAAAAAGAAATGCGCATCAGTGGTTTCTCGTAGAAACCGCTATTCGGAAGCTTGAACCAGGTTATCCTTGAGATAATTTACGCTAAGACAGATTGGTTTGACCTGACTAAAGAGAGTCTTTTCCTTCCCGCTAGGCGGGATCCTTGAGCATTGCTAGGCGACTGAACACTTAATAAGTCATTTCTTGAGTCAGCAGTTCAACCCAATATTAATATTTGATAAAAGGACGATATCCATGTTATCGGCTTATCTTTTTTGGGTGTGCTATTTTTTTTTTCTTTCTTTCTTTTTTTTTTTTTTTGTCCATTAACTTCCTTTACTATGAATTCACAAATTAGTCTGACCTTGTTACTTGTTGGTGAGTTCACTGACTTTGAGCATCAGTAGCTCTTTCCTTCAGGTTTTATTTGTTTGCTACACCTCTTGTACGGTTTTTCAGTGATAAATGCATCAAGTTGACTTCAACTGCTGGGAAATCATAAGATGAGATTTACTGAAATTTTGAGTAAATAAGAGTATGTTTGGGGTAGACTGTAGAACAACTGTTTTGAAATGTAGAAGCATATTTTTCTCTAGATATGGTTTTATTTACAGAATGATACTCTAATTATTTGTTTGAAATCTAGGTTTTTGAATTGTAACAGTGCAATTTGATTCCCATCATTTGTTTAAACTCTGTACTTTTCTTTCTTTCTTTCTTTCAATTAAAATGGCTTTTTCAGCTTTTCAACATGTTTGGTTTCTTGTACTCCGAGAAACTTTTCCTTCATTAGAGGCGGTGTTCCATGTTGGGATACTTCAATAGGAAGAAAACAGGTAGAAATATTAGATCTTCTAGTATTATTGCTCTTTTGGAAAAGATGCAAGTAATCCATATATCTTGGATTCAGTTTTTATGTTGAAAGGAAAAGGACCAAGTCACTATTGAATGAAACAATCTGAAGCAGAAGTAAAATTAAAGCAGCAACCCCTAGGCATTTGACTTCTATACTGTTCTTCTAGTTAAAGAAAGCTGGAAGAGGATATGTTAGAACATTTATAAACCAAGTGTGCGACAAGTTATTTGCCTTGAGATCTTCAGAAACAGTGACCTGCTTATCACCCAAGTTTAATTGAATATACTCCACGAACTAGTATTTATAATTCATTTCAGTTCAAACAAGTTTTCGCTTGTTATAGGGATGCGCACTAGGATTCAAGCTCATAACTCGAATTCAGCCTGTTAATTGCTTAAATTGGTATTCATAGAAGTAGATGAAGAAGGGTCACATTTCGGAGCAGTGCATTAGTGACACAAAGTCATTCTCATTAAAGGGTTTTTTTTTTTTTTTTTGCGTGGTCATCTAATTCTGGAGTCTTGATCATGCTTCATTGCTTGTTTGTTGATCTAGGCAACAGAGATGAGCATTCGCATCAGAGAGATGGCTTATCATAAAGTTAAGCTGAACAAGATACTATCACGAGTCACAGGGAAGCCCGAACAACAGGTTGGCTTTTCCAAAACAAATGGTTTTTCTTTTTTAATCAAAATATGTTTAAAAACCATTTTCCTCTGGGAATTTTGCTTTATAGTCCACTCGTTTTGGATTTTATCTGAATTTTAAAATCGATTTGCAGATTGAATTGGATACCGATCGTGATAATTTCATGAATGCATGGGAGGCCAAAGAGTATGGATTGGTGGATGAAGTCATTGATGATGGTAAGCCTGGATTGGTTGCACCCCTTGGAGATGCTTCACCGCCTCCAAAAACCCGCGTGTGGGATCTTTGGAAAATAGAAGGTAGTAGAAAAGCCAAGAAAAATTTACCCTCGGAAGACAAAATATTGAAAAATGGATATGTGGGTGAACAAGGTAACGATGATGGCAAAGGCACGGAATCCACGGAACCGAAAGATGAATCACCAACCCCTTTATGAGAAAATGCAGCAGATATTTTGTATACAGGGTGTCCTGACATAACAAGGACTAGGCGAAATTTAAAACCGAGTCCTCTTTTGGAAAAAAAAAATGTATTTACTAAAACATTGTTTTCTTACTTTTAAAATTGTAAGATTATTTTTAAGAATTTACTAGCATATTTGTTATTGATAGATAAAATGATAAACTATTTGATTTTTTTTTAGATTCAATCTTAATATATTTTCATAACATCAAATTCTTAAATTGTTTACTCAACAAATGCAAATATTACAAGAATCGGGAATATAGTTATACAGTTCATTAACATTAATAGAGATATTTTTATCAGTCAAAATCAATAAAATATGATATTTATGCTCAAGCTACTATCAATAAAATGCTACTGCTACATTGTATTGAGATTCATTAAATTAAAAATAATCGTAAGTGCTGTTAGAATTAATTTCACACGATGATGTCTGGTAAATAGTTGCCTTCATATCTGCTTCTTAAAGTGAGGCATACTCAATGAGAAATATGTATCATACCTTACAACTTTTACGAAAAAATACTATTACTGGCATTGTCAATTTATATAATACAATTACTATATAAAATATTTTGGAACAAATTGCACAATGTAACATGTAAGTACGGAGAATTATTACAAAGGACATGAATATTCTACACCCTTATCCTTGTTTGGCACAATAACATATCTCAAAAAAAAAAAAAAAAATGAGAAATCTATTTTGTAGTTTAATGAAACAATTTTCAATTTTCAGATGGAGGTAACGGAAACAGAATCACCATCACTACTATCACTATCGCTGCTACTGCTACTGCTACCACTTCCGCTGCCACTTCCGCTACTATCACTCCCGCTACTACTACTAGAGCTTGAAGTCCCAGCTTTTCTTTCTTCAGCATTTACTTGTGCTCTCAATGCTTCTGCAGCATTTGGACCTTTGTTACCTTCATCGTCACTCACATCAACATCAGCAATCTCATCATCTATATCAGTTTGTTGTGGTATGTTGATATCAATGCCCGTGTCATATTCTTTCACATCAACACTGCCAGTGTCATACTCTTTCACTTCAATATTGCCTGAGTCGTATTCTTTAACATCAATATTGTTTCCATCAGCTGCTGCATTATTATCATCGTCGGTATTAAATATATCCATTAGGTCTGGTGAAGGATTGGGTGAGTTTTCTTGTGCTGCAGGAGGTTCAACGGTCTTTTCATGTCTAGATTTTGCATCTGATCCAAGTGAAACAAGAATCAATCAGGAACTACGTACTCATCAATAATACATTTTGTACCGAAACATTTGCAGCTATTAGTTCTTCAGGCAAATAGTGTCCAGAACACAATCAACCACAGGAAAACCACTATGTGAAGGAAATAACCCAATTAAAACGGTACCAATATGAATAAACTCAACAGAGTCCCAATTCAATCAGATACCATTTATACTCTTCTCCAGAGCAACAAATTATACTATTGTGTGGGAGACAATTTGTCTACTACAAGAAACATGTCTTCTTATAGAGCCTACATATGCCAACCAACAATTAGTATGATTTATACTACAGTTTTGAGCTTCATATATTTCCCTGACATGTACCAAGAGAGTAACTTTTCCATTTAGAAGAAATGTAATGAGAAGAGGACCTCGTCTTCCTCTTTACCATTTTCGCTGTAAAACCTTTTCCTCGCAACATTTTTAGTGTAAATTCAAACCCAATAGAGAAAGGACAAATCTATGTTGCACGGATACGTATACACCGATATGAATACGACATGACACGGAGACGGCGACGCAGATTTTAAAAATTTACTGGATACGATACGACATGGATACGAAAGTAAAATATATATTTATATATTTATGCATATTGAAATAAGTCAAATAATATATGTATATATTCATACATATTGAAATAGACCAAGTTAAGTTTCATAAGTACTAAATTTCATAAATTTTAGAAAAAAAATTATTTAGCAAAGTTCTTACCAATTGTGGTGACTTAGCAAAGTTCAGAATATAAAATATGTTGGATACGTCTAAATAAGTATCCAATACGTGTGTCCAACTTTCCTTTTTAATTATATTTACCGACATGCCACATGAAGTGTCGAATACGTATCCCACAAGTATCCGAGGAGTATCGTATCCGAAAATTTCCGACACGGCATTTAAAATTTTTTTGAAGTATTCGTGCTTCGTAGGGACAAATGCATCAATGCAAAGTGCAATGGGGCATGCTATAAGTAGTTAGCATTTAGCAATTACCATAAACATACCTGAGTTTTTGAAGTCCCCAATCTCAATTCGTTCAACCTCAACCTGCATAAATAACGAAAACAATAAGGTTCACTCATTAGTACAACGTATAAAAGCAAACATCCCCCAATCAATTACGAAGCAAACACTTAATACAGAATCAAAATACTTCTCTTAGCATAACACAGCAATTGCTCCTACTCAATATGCTCCCAAATTGTCAATTTTCTTCATGAAAATCCTTTTTAAACTTCAAAAACCAAAGCAGAACATACAAATGTTATAGTTGAAGAGAAAAAACCTACAGGCATTGTATGCATTGTATCTTTGTTCAATGGCTGATGCTTAGACCCTTTAACAACAGGTGGCGAACTCGCATCTGTAGATTCACCCTGCATCCTATTATGTTTCAATCGCTTAACAGCACGATGCAATCGCTCTAACCGAAAAGACTGACCATCGAACAAAAGAACAGCATCGTTTTCCTTGTAATCCTCACTACTTCCCTCAAACACCATCTTAGGTTTTCCAGGTTGATTGTTTTGAAATTCAACCGTAACCTTGTTGTCCTTGCTCTTATGCAATGTTCCACGGCGATCCTTATCGATTGAAGCTGGTTTGAAGTCATCTGAATTGAATCCAAAAGAATTTGAAAACAATATATAAACTCAGATTCAATCAAGCAATACGAAATCTATTTCAAAACTATTCGATCAACATCCAAATTACTATCAATTAACATGATTTTAAATTGCAATTATGATTTATAAAATAAAGAGATTAGAAGAGATAATTACAGCGAAGAGTGCAAAATTTGGAGGAAGGATCCTTGAAGGAGGAACCTAGGGTTAGGTTGTACCACCGATCGGCTTGCGGCGCTGTGCTTGGTTCGTCACTGTTATTCAGCCCTGCCATCGTTTTCTTTTTTATTCTAATCAGGAAATTCTGCTTAGGGAATTCCTTTTTCTTTTTCTTTTTTGGATTAAAATGACAAAAGAACAGGGACGAGGTTATTATCGTAGTTTCACACACTGAAGAAGGAAACTCACGGCCCTAAAATTATATATAGAGGCTAAATCACATAAATCATCCCTCATTTAATCCATTGATGCACTTTGGTCCCTTATTTTCTGCCTCGATCTCGCGAAACTAAGTCATAACTCTTTCAAATGGAGTATGATAAAATCCATGAAACTCATCACAAACCTATTCAGAAACCCACATTCGAACTCTCAAAACCTATGAAACATTGATTTGACACATACCACCTATTTTTCTCCTCATACTCAATAAAAAAAACATTTATTTGACACTTGTCACCTACTTTTTTCTCAAATCCAATATCCAAATTTTATTCAAGTGGGGTTTGAGATTTTTCAAAACCACAAAATTCAACATCTAATATCTAACCAAATAAAGTTTCAAAGGTTTCACAAAAACCACCCAAACTATTTTTTAAATCAAGACCCGAGTCAAAACCCTTGTAAATAGACCTTTGCAGTTTTATCTCTCAATTTAATGACTTGTGTAGTCTTTTCAGCGCCCGGATGTAAAGTTTAAGGCAATTACAGAAAAGCTCAATCATTTTAACTTCTTTTTCAATTGCCATACATTATTTTTATTTAATTTTTGAAAACATCTTTTAGTAAGACACACATCTTTTAGCAACTAAGATAAAAACAAACAAGGTTATAATTATATATATAAATCATTGACTAAACTTAATCAAATCAAATGGATCAACAAGATTATTATAAATCATTAACTAAGTTTATATTTAATTATAATGAATCAAATAAAATCACCTAAATATTAACTCAGTTTTTTGGTCAAATAAAAATGAATAAATCAAGGTTATTTAAATTGTTAACTAAGTTTATATTAAATCACAATAAAACTTTGGTAAAATAGAAACTAATCAAACCAATAATAAGATATATGTGAAATCAAAACAAACAAACAATAAAAAGTTAACAAACAAGTTGAGCATAAAATGCTAACTAATTACAAGTTACCACTGTAAAAAAGTTTATAATTAGCTAACTAACGAAAATAATAAAACCCTAAATAAAACAAACAATGCACAATGCTAAACTAGAAGTTATAAAAATATATGAACAACATATTCTGAAAAGAAGACGACACAAAAAGAAAAATAATTTTTTTGTTGTAAAAAATGAATATCACATTTTTTATAGTCGTTACCCGCAAGAATATAAATAAAATTGTGAAAAATAAAAAATAAATAGCCTCAATTACATAAAATAGAGAATGGGGGTATTGTTGGAACTAAGAAAGTATTAAGAATATAAATGTCACAAAACTTCTTCTATTTTATTATAAGAATGTCATCCGCCCCAAAACAGGTCATGCCATGCTTTCCAAAAGGAGCTTATAACTGCTTTTTTGTTGAGAAGCAAAAGCAAAAGCAGAGTTGGCAACCACTCAAACACATCTTTTCGAGGAAAAAAAGTTGAAAAACACTTCCTAAAAGCATTTGCAGACACCCTCTAAGTCACTGATGTAGACGTGTTATTCCTTGTTCCTACTAGATTGGACCAGCATGTCATCGAGCTTGCCTACAAAATTGAAATATAATCAGAGACTAATTCGGGATTTATTTTCGCGATGCCCTTCTAGTGCTTAAGTAAGATATGTACTTACCTTAAACTTGAAAGGAACAATGGAAAATCAAATATGTAAAAAATGTATATGTGTACCTAATATATAAGGACAATTGACCTAGGGTTTGTATCAAAATATCTAGGACGGTAGTATGGATATACCATGACCAATGTTCCTTTACTATATGAAATGACGATTCTCATGATTTTCTATTATAAATTTGATATTATTCTGATTTGATAAGCACCAACTTATATCATTATAGGGAATGTAAGAAACAACTTTAATGTAGGTATCACTCTTGTCTTCTGATAAAGAAAAAAGATGACGCATCAGAGGTTCGTCTGTGAAGTCGCGGGCACCTGGAAGGAGAACCCCCAAGTGATGCGTCGGCTATAATGGAAGGCCGGATACTTCCTTTGGATGTATTAGAATTCACCACATGGATTGGGCTAAGTCCAATTACTTGGATTGGGCCTAACTCAACCTCAGAAGCTAGCTTGTAAGGTGAGGATTGTCCAATGCCTTATAAGGTGGACTTAACTATTGTTTTCAACCAATTTAGGAAAATTAGTCTCAATACTCCCCCTTCACGTGTGGGCAAGATGAATGTGTGGGTGAAACAAGCCCAACACTTGACATATTAAAGCCCAACCTTGTGAATTTGAGACATGTGGGTGAAGATCCAACACACGAATAATGACACTCCGGGCCTTTGTTAACCGGAGGAATAATGAATCTCCAAGCCTTGAATAACTGGAGGAATAATGACAACCCAGACCTTTGTTATCTGGGTGAAGTGTGTTGGTAGATAATGAAGCCCATCATGCGAACAAGGAGGAGCCCATCACGGAAGGAGGCAGCCCACTTTAACCTGGGGCTTTGATACCATATTAGAATTCACCACATGGATTGGGCTAAGTCCAATCACTTGGATTGGGCCTAACTCAACCTCAAAAGCTAACTTGTAAGGTACAGATTGTCCAATGCCTTATAAGGTGTACTTAACTATTATTTTCAACCAATGTGGGACAATTAGTCTCAATAGGATGGGATCTCTATGAGTAGACATCATTGGTTTAGATGGCCTCTAGAACATTGAACTATTAATTTTGAGCGTTGCCAACCCGGTTAATAAGAAGTCAGGTCCAGACTTGATCTGGGCTCGGCTTAGTTTTGGTTTTTGATCTAATTCTATCCCACATTAGAAGTCTTCCCCGAGTTCCTGATCACGAGTTGATCATGTAGGGGTGCCACAACCCTTGATGTCCCAAAATAATATTTTGCATGGGTAATGTGCACGGCACATGCCCATATTAATTTTTTTTTCCCATTACTTTTAAATCTCGTTAAAAAAATCAGCTTAATTTCGTAAGCCTATAGTGAACCTCTCTCTCTCAATTGTACCAAAAATATCCCAATTTTTTTGACTTATAGGGTAAAATTGTCATTTTAAAAATTTAAGGAGCAAACTTACCAACGATCATAAGTTATGAGATCAGTTTTATTTCTTTTCATAATATGATCAATCTACAATATTATGTTTGTACATATATGCGTGCAACATTGAATAATCAAATGTACTTTATGAGGTTTTACACTTTGCACCCCCAAACATGGAAAATAGGCATTTTGCACCCTCAAAACTTAGATTTAGCACTTTGCACCCTCAAAATATGAAAAATATAGCACTTTGCATCATCTTTTATTTTTAAGCAAAAACTCAAGGGAAAAATAGGTAATTCAACTATAAATCTTTGGCACTTTGCACCCCCAATACTTTAGAAATTGGCACTTTGGACCCCCAAAATAAAATTAACTTTTATCACCCTCGAATTAAGAACAAATCAGCAACTTGTACCCCGAAACACAATAAATGGACACTTTGCACCCCGAAACACAAAATTAACACTTAACACCATCAAATTAAAAAAAAAAAAAAAAAAACTCAAACCCCTCATTTTCTCCGACAAAGTTGACCGTCGAGGTGAAAAAAATCTAAGGGAAAATTGAACTTACCAATTTTTACTCATTCAATTGTTGTGCATAGCACGTTTAATTTGTACAAGCTATAATTCATGACTTGTTAATTTGTTATATGATGTAATCAATCCAAATTTATGGTATTTAATTTGTATATATGTATATAAATGTAGGTTGTTCAATCGGGTCGGAAATTTACCTATTTTGCCTTAGATTTTTTTCACCCCGATGGTCAACTTTGCCCGAAAAAATGAGGGGTTTGAGTTTTTTTAATTTGAGGGTGTTAAGTGTTAAATATGTGTTTCGGGGGTGCAAGTCACTGATTTGTTCTTAGTTCGAGGGTGATAAGTGCTAATTTATTTTGGGGTGCAAAGTGTCAAATATTTACTATTGAATTACCTATTTTGCCCTTGAGTTTTTGCCTGAAAATAAAAGAGGGTGCAAAGTGCTGCATTTTTCATATTTCGAGGGTGCAAAGTGCTGAATTTAAGTTTCGGGGGTGTAAAGTGCATATTTTTCATATTTTGGGGGTGCAAAGTGAAAAAAATCCATACATTATTACAAAATATTTTAAATAATACAAGAAAACATAATAAAACTATTTCAAGTTTTTATAAATCTAGCTTCATAGTTTTCGATGTGGAGTTTTGGATAATATTTTTTTTCCAAAGTAAGTTTTGTTATTTAAAATGTATCTTATTCACTGTGTTTTGAAAAGTATTTGTCGTGAATTAATGATATTAAATTATAAGATTATGTGTGTTGTAATTTCGAAAAGTATGTATGTAATACTACAAAGGTATCTTAAAGAGTTTTGTTGCATCAAACTATCAAAATCGCGATATCATACAATACGGTAAAAATTCATTTTTCATACCATAGAATAGGTCAAGTCCGTTTTTCATAGAAAAAATTCAAAAATAATACTTCCGTCAATTCCATAAACGGACGTGCCACCGTGTCCGTTAAGACACACATGCGGGGCACGTGTGGAAGACCCTGCCCGTTCGAACAAAATTGGGCAGAAGAAAACGGGAAACTCATTCAAACGATAAAAAGTTGAAAAAAACCCTAGATTTCTAAATCCCCTTTCCAATATTCTCCCGTCCACAAAATCAACATCTGAAGAAGTGTTTTGAGAATCATTCCGGCTCACATTCAATGCCTCGTCGTCGTCCATTGGGTGGTGAAACCCCCGTATATGGTAAGAAGGGATTGTCACAACATATTTGAAATTTTTGCCTATTTATTCGATTCATTAGAATAAAAAATGAGTTTCTTGGTGGGGTTTGAAGTATAGTTCATTGTTTATTCTTTATATTGATATACTTTAAGGATATGAGGTTATTGCTTCAATTCATTTTTTTAAAAGGCTAAAAAGCTAATGTTTTATTAATGTTCTTGCCTCTGTTTTGTGGGACATTAATATATTTTTTATTCTTACTTGCATTAAAGAATCATAGCATTATGATGGTGATGATTAAAGAATTAGTTTGTTGTTGGGGTTAATTAGTTTGTTGTTGGGGTTATTGTTTAATAAACCTGTTTTTGTCCCCTGTTTTATGAATAAAATATTTTTGTCCCCTGTTTTATGGGACAAACATTTTTTGTATGGGAATCTATTTGTTATTTACAATTGGTTGATAATATGTAAAAGGCTTGATTGATAATAAACTGTTTTTTGTCCCCTGTTATTTACACTTGGTTGATAATATCTTTTTTTTTTGTGTATTTGTACAGAGGGAGGGCAACTTTGTACATTGAAGATACATTATGGTGGAATTTTTAAACATTTTCCTGTTGCATCATATGAAGGGGGCACTGTGCTTTTCATAGATTATGTAGAATATAGGAAGTTGACATTACCCATATTGTCAAAAATGGTTAGGGAGTGTGGACTGTGTGGGGTCACACTTTTCTACAGGATTGATAATTTGAAGAAGTTCAGACAAATGACATGTGAAACAGATGTATATCTACTTGTTATTGATGGTTCTTGGAAACAAGTTAAGGAGGTCTCAGTGTACCTATTTTATGAGGAGATAGACAATTTAGTGAATGTGGATGATGGTGATGAAAGAGTACTTGATGAAGATATTGTAGAAAAAAGAGATGATAAGGCTGCATTGGTGGAGAATGAAGATGAATTGGTGGAGAATTCTGCATTCTGGGGTGAGATTGATAAATTAATAGAAACACAAAGTACTCCAGCTCCAGTTAGACGACCACCTGCTCCACCAAGTCCACCACCTGCTGCAGCTGCTTCACCAAGTCCACCACCTGCTCCACCAAGTCCACCACCTGCTGCAGCTGCTTCACCAAGTCCACCACCTGCTCCAGCTGCTCCAGTGAGCCCACCTGAGAATTATGAAGAAAACTATGAGGGTCAAGATCAAGTTTCTGATGAGACTTATGCTGAAGAAGAAACTGATGATAATTGTGATAGTGATTGGATGGGGCAGAATGAGGGAGATCAGAATAGTGATTCTTCATATAGTGATGGGGGAGGACTTTTAGATTCTGATGAGGAGTTGACATGGGAGCCTGACTATGATAAGGGCAAGTCCCCTGTTTTTGACCCTGATACAATTTGAATCCAAAGTTTCAATTGGAGCAGATTTTCACCTCAAGCATTGTTTAGGCAAGCTATGCATTCACATGCAATCAACACAATGAGGAACATCAAGATCACAGCTAATGATACTAGAAGAGTTTATGCAAAATGTGTTGCAGAAGGATGTGAATGGCGTTTGCATGCTTTGAAAATTAAAGATGATGATGCTTATCAGATTAGGGAGTATGAGCCTAATCACAACTGTGGATCAAACACTCATTGTAAGAACCTGAAATCAAGTTGGCTAGCAAAGAAGTATGAGAATGCTTTTAGAAGTGATCCAAATAGGAGTGTTAAGGGCTTCAGGCTTGATTGCATTCGGGACATTAAATGTAACATTTCAAAGCAACAAGCATACAGAGCAAAGAGAAAGGCTATTACTGCAATAGAGGGAGACTATGATGATCAGTTTAACAAATTGTGGGACTATGCAGCAGAGTTGAGAAGACAAAATCCAGGATCAACTGTGATACATAAGCAGTCAGAAGAATCTGATAGCAATGGTAAGAAGAAGTTTCAGAGATTCTATGTAGGTTTGAAACCTTTGAGGGATGGATTTTTGGCTGCTTGTAGACCCTTTATAGGTGTTGATGGGGCTTGGTTGAAAGGTCCCCATTCTGGAATTTTACTCACTGCTGTTGGAGTTGATCCAAACAACAGTCTGTACCCTATAGCCTATGCTATAGTCCAAGGTGAAACTAAAAAGGACTGGATATGGTTTTTGGAGCTTCTAAGAGAGGATTTAAATATAGAAAGGCCTGACTGTTATACCTTCATTTCTGATAAACAAAAGGGTCTTGTCCCTGCATTTAAGGTGGTATTTCCAGGGGCAGAAAATAGGTTTTGTGTGAAACACTTGATTGATAACATGCAAAAGGTGGATATAAAGACTTACCAATTGAACAAGCACTTTGGGGTGCAGCCCGAGCAACAACTGTTCCAGACTTTCAAAAGAAGTTTAAGAAGTTTGTAGACTTGGATGAGGGTTTGAAGGGGTGGATAAAAGACAAACCTCCTCAGCAATGGAGCAGATCACATTTTAGCACATACTCAAAATGTGATGCTATTTTGAATAATATTTGTGAGACACTGAATGGGAATCTGATGGAGGCCAGGGAAAGACCAATTCTGACCTGTTTAGAGTGGATTAAACAACATATAATGGTTAGATTTCAACAGCTAAGAGATACGGCAAAGAAAAATTGGGAAGGTCAAAGAATTTGCCCAAGAATTATGAAAATTCTTGAGAAGAGAATGAAATCTTCAGCCAACTGCATTCCATTGAAGTCCAATGATTGGCATTTTGAGGTACATTGCTCTGAAGGGGAACAATATGCTGTTGATCTGAGGAAGCATACTTGCTCATGTAGGAGCTGGGATTTATCTGGAATTCCATGCCATCATGCTGTGAGTGCCATTACTTTCATGGTTCATAACCCTCTAGATTATGTGAACCTTTGTTATAGTGTTGAAATATTTCATAGGGCAGATGAACCAAATATTATGCCCATGAATGGACCAGAGATGTGGGCAAAAACTGGACATATACCCCCTTTACCACCAAACTTTGGAAGAAAGAAAGGTAGGCCTACTAGAGCAAGAAGAAGAGGTGGAGATGAACCTAAGAAGGGAAAAAGGAAGAAATGCAATGAGGGGATTAAAATGAAGAAACAGAGCTACAAAATGAAATGCACTTACTGTGGTGTAACTGGTCATAACAAAAATGGATGCCCTAGAAGAAAAGCTGCAGAAAGTGAAGCAAGAGAGGCACAAGAAGCTCAAGTAACTGAAGCAACACAAAATGGTGCACCACAACCTGAAGCAACACAAACTGAAGCACAAACTAGCCCTCCAGCAGAAAAACAGAAGGTACTTTAGATCCCTTTACTTTTTTGACTTGTGACAATATTAATTTTACTATTATTTTGTTGTAGGCAAAGAGGGGGAAAAAATCTGCAGAAGCTACCAATCTTGTACCCTCAAAGGTGTTTTATATAACTTGAATTAGTGTGTATATTTCAGATTTTACTTCATTTATACGTATATGTAACTTAATTTATTTATGATTATTATTGCATAGGTAAATAAGAGAAAAAAAGTAAATGGTGCCAGTGGGTCTATTGATCATATCCCTCCAGCAGGAAAGGTTAGTATGTATTTTTTATGTGTGTGTGAAACTTTGATGAGTTTATGGTGCTGATTATTATTTTGTCACAGGTAAGTAAGAGGAAAAAGTCAACTGATGATAATAATGTATCAATAGGTCCTAGTGAAATGAATGTTGATGATGATGCTCCTATGCCTTCACAAGTAAACTTTTACACTTAATTTGCTTTGTTTTGTTTAATTGTTTATATGGTGTAATGTAATGACTGATTCATTTATAACTAAATTGCACAGGTTCAATCCCAACCTGAATCCATACCACCATGTGTGACCTTGCCTCCAAGTGTGTGTCCACAAGCTCCACCTGCATTCATACCTCCAAGTCTTAAAATTAGAGGTCATGCTCCTACATTTTTCCAACCCACAACAGGTGGTCCAAATCCATTTCCAGTGATCAATGTTGATGGAAAGAAGTACGTGACGTTGTCTAACCTACATGCTGCTTGCACATCCTTAAAGAGTGCTAAGAAGAAGTAGTTGGCTTAAACTGTGCCAATTGGTTTATTTTTGATGTAGTTGGCTTAAACTTGTGCAATTTTACTGTTTTTGGTGTAGTAGGCTTAAACATGTGCCAAACTTATGGTTTTTTATGTAGTTGGCTGCCAAACTGTTGGTTTTTAATGTGGCTGACTTAGTTTAGTGCCAAACTTATGGTTTTTTATGTAATTGGATGGAATTGCTTAAACTAGTGCCCATTTTATGATTTTTGATGTAGTTGGATGAAATTGCTTAAACTAGTGCCAAATTTATGGTTTTTGATGTGTTTTAGCTTCAAAATTTATATACATTTGTGTTGTTGGTCCCAAGTGGTCATATGAGGTCTAGGGGGGGGGGGGGGGTGAATAGACCTCTGAAAATTTTTGAACTTAAAAACTTTTCAGTCTTCTGTCAGCAGACTAAGCTGATGAAGAACAGATGACTATGCTGATCATGATCAAATCTTGAACAACTGAGTGACCACTCTTCTTACAGTTACTTAGCCGTTTTTCAGCAAAACAGTTTTATCAAGAGTATACTTGCAGCGGATGTTTGAAAGTGTTTTTCACAAGTAGACTAAGTCCTTAAAAAGATTTTATCCCCAGTTTTGAAACTCCTTATAAAATCTTTTGATAATTCAAAGTGTAAACTTATGCAATTTCAAAATATGCAAGAAGACTTTAAATACAAGAATAACACAAAGAATTTTTATAGTGGTTATATGGATAAAAATCATTTAGTCCACTCTTCCAGATCACTTAGATTCTGGGTTATACTATAAACACAAAGTTTACAATATGTCTCCACTTATACCTAGACAACAAATGAAAAGGCTATAAGCTCGCAATAGGAAATCACAAAGAAAACCTATCCTCTGAAGTTAAATCACTCACACAGACGGATTTAAACTTCTCACAACACTCAGCTAATACAAATTCACTCAGATTGTATTTTTCTGTTTTCTTCAACCGGGTTTCTGTCAACAGATGACTTCCACCAGACGAGTGAGCTGTTCGAGCTTCTTGAGACTTAGAAAATTTCTGCTTCAAAAACGAAATCTTAGAATGTTGTTGTGTTCGTCTCTCTTCGAAATCAACTCTATTTATACTTGGATTTGAAAATATGACCGTTGAAGGAAATCAAATCTCAAATCCATAGCTTTAGCCCGATTCAAACGGCTCCCTGCTACAGTCCTTTCTCTGCTGTACTTTTCTGTAGCAGCATTAAATGCACTCTGCTAATCCCAGAGTTTCCTTCAATCATTTGCCATTACTACCCTTCTCTTGCAGCATTTATTACACCAAGTGCATTTATTACCGTTGGACTAATCTCTTGATCTCTTCTACTCTGCTGATAGAAGCAACACTGCTGATAGATACTCTGCTGATCAAATACTGAACTAATCTGATTTGAGTCAGCTGATGGTCTACCCTTCTGATTGCTATTTCAGCACGAGATCAGTAGTCTTCTGGGCTTTGAACTTTGAACTCTTCTGATGTCTTCTTTTACTTGTTCAAAATTCTTGTAAGGGAACTAAGTTTTCCATACTTAGCTGATTTTGACGTTTTGGAAATCATCAAAACCATCCCTTATTTTCTTCACTTCTTTGCACTTTATCTTCATCCTCATCCAACAATTTCCCCCTTTTTGATGATGACAAAACTTCAGCTAAGTACCTGTACCAAAACTAAAGTTTTGATCCTCAAAAATATCTGAGATAGAAATAATCTGTTGGAGTCAAACTTGAACATTTTATAGATTTGAAAAGTATTACATATTACAAGTCTGTTCAGATGAGATATGCAAAAAAAATTACAAGGATTTCAACATAAGTAACCTAGTTTAAACTAGTCTACTGTCTTGTCTTGTGCTTCCTCGTCTTATTCTTCTTCTTCAGCAGGTTTGGAAGTCTCAGCTTCCAATTCCTTAGAGAATTTTTGTTTCAACAGCTCCATCTTCTTCTGTTTAACCTCAGGGTCAAGCTGTTCTTCAGCTGAGTCCTTAGCAGCAGCTATCTCTTTGTCAGACTTAGCTTTTGCTTCAGCTTCAGTTTCATCAGCTTCACTTTCTTCTTCTGTGATCTTCTCATCTGTTGGTCTGCTTGTGCCTTCATTATCTTCATCAGTCTTCTCATTATCAGCAGATTCTTCCAACACTTCAGTTCCTTCTACTTCAGCATTATTTTCTTCATCACAAGGTACCTCATCTTCCCTAAGTACCCTATCTTCCCCCTTTTTGTCATCATCAGCAGGGTAGATTGGATATTGTGGCAAGATTGATGTGATCTGAAGTGAGTCACAGAGAAGCTTGATGTTCTCTTCCAGAGCATCCAGTTGAGCTTGTTGTCTAAGTTGATTAGCCTCAAATGTCTTCATTCTGTTTAGGACAGTTTCTTCTTGGTCACCTAACTGAATTTGAGTTCCCAGAATCCAATCAGCAGATGCCTTGAAGTCCTTCATCATATTTTGCATTGTTTCATCCTCAGCATGAATGGCCATCTCAACTGTTTCTTCAATCTGTCTCCAACCAGCAGCAGTGCTCTGAGTCCTTTTTCTGAGTATGTCCATATCTTGACAGATGGACTTAACATTCTGAGAAGTATCTTCTATCAGATCGGTTAGAACAGCAGCAGCTTTCTGAGTTGGTTGACTTACAACAGTCAACAGATTGGCAGTTAACTTCTCTTCCATCTCCTTCATTGAGTTTGATATCATTTGCTGAATTGAATCCAACAAAGATGTTTGTTGTAAGTTCTGAGAGGTAGAAGTAACTCTGGATGTAGTAGGAGGTAAGGCAAGAGTTGCCTCTTCAGCAATCTGATCTGCTGGACCAGAAGCAGGCTCATCTTCCTTGGTCTTATCAGCTTGACTAGGAGTGCTTTCCTTCTCCTTAGTCTGATCATTTTGTTCAGCAGAATCCTCCTTTTCTGTAATCTGATCAGCTTGATTTGGAGTGCTTTCCTTCTCTTTATCAGTTGGCTCAGAGGTATCATCCTTGTATTTTTCTTGATTTACCAGAGCAGAGTTATTTTCCTTCTCCTTTTCCTTGTCCTGATCAGCAGGGTCAGCAGTGCCCTCTTTTTCTTTGTTTTGATCTGCAGGATCAGAAGAGACTTCCTTCTCCTTGCCTTGGTCAGCAGGGGGTGCTTGGATCTTCTTGACATTTATAATGGTGCGCCTTGTGCCAGCTTCATCCAAAGCAGTACTGTGAGTAATCCAAGTTAGATCATCAATACGAACAAAAGGTGAGATAGGATCTTCTGGTAATTCTTCATATGGCCTAATGTTAGTGCCATAGACAATCTGTTTCAGACTAGGAAGGGGGATCATAGAGCTTGGTTGCCCCTTCATCTTTCTAGTCTTCTTGGCCCATGTTTCTATTGTCTAGGAAACAGCCAGCTTAATGGATCTTTCCTTGAGGTCCTCATCATCAACAAACTCCTCAGGAACAGATTCATAGATTTTCTTTGCTTCTGCTTTCACAACTTGACTGATCCTCAGTCTCAACTTGTCCAATAAGAACTCTGAGTCTAGTGCTTGAGTGATAGAACCTGTCTGAAGCCACTTTAGTACCCAAGCTTTTTCATCAGCAAAGATCTTCCAGCTTGCAATCTGGTCTTTACTCTTTGTCAGACGATAGTCTCTCCATCTATTATATCTGACCTTTTCTTTGTTGAACATCGTCAGACGAGTAATTCTTTCATTTTCAACATCCAACCTTTTGATGAATTCTTCAAAGGCATCAGGGTCATCCCTGACAATCTCCAAAGCCAGTTTAACTTCTTCTCTTCTTTTAGGTTGTATTGCTGGAGTAGGCATAACTGGTTTGGGCTTGGTGGGATCTAACTGTTCACCAATTACAATGCCTCCAGTATGCTTAGGACCATGAGAGTCCTTAGCACTTGCCTCAATAGCAGCAGCCAACTCAGCTGCTTCTATAGCATCCCTTTGTGCTTGAGTCATCTTGCTGGCTTCTTTTTGCATCCTTTTTAGCTCAAGGTTCTTCAGACGATCCTCCTCAGCCTTTTCTGCATCTTTCTTTTGTCTTTCAGCTTCATCTTGCTTCTTCTTTGCAGCAGCAGAGACATAAGGAATCACAATCTTACCAGTCCTTTTCATCTTTGCTTCTGGACTTTCAACAACTTGAAGTGGAGTTGCAGCAACAGGAGTAGGATGCAGAAGGAGTGTTTCTCCTTCACCTGTTGAGCCAGTCTGCTGTTCAGCTCCTTCCTCAGCAGACACTCCAACAGCAAGGTCTCCAGCAGACTCAACAGCAGCATCATTTGAAGGTTCTTCAATAGGTCTCTCTGCTGATGTTGGTGTTTCCCTTACTGTTTCAGTTGTTTCCTCAGAGAATGTCACCTTTCTCTTTGCCTTAGACTTGGCAATTCTCTTTGATGATTCAGGTTTGTACTTAGGAGGTCCTTTTGCAGCACTCCTTGTCCTCATTCTCTTCTTTGTTTGAACAGGAACAGCTTCCTCAGAATCTGTTCTTTTTGGAGATGATCCAGTCTCCATTTGCTCAATTTCTTTGGTGAAGTCATCAATCATCTTTTCAGGAATGACAACTTCAGGCTGTGCTGATCCAGCTTCAACAGCAGGGGTTGCTGTTTGATCAGCAGACATACTAGTTTGTCCAGTCTTCTTTCCCTTCTTGGCAGGGCCCTTAGCAGCTTTAGCAGGGGCTTTTCTTTTAGAAGTGCCCACACTCCTAACAGGCTCATACAAATTAAACTCCTTTCCACCATGGATGTTCTTTCCACCTCCCATTGGACATCCAAGGCTTTTGAACAGATGGCTCAATAAAATAGCATACTTGACCTTTTTATCACACAAAAGATCAAACACATGAGCAGCCCAGTTTATTTTCAATCCATAGTAGATGATGATCATGATGTAGTATCTTCTTCTTGGTAAGCCATCCAAGGAACTTGTACTGCAGTCCAGTACTTTCGCAATGATGTCAGCGAACCTCTGATACTCATCTTTCAACTGAGTCTTCATCAGAGTTCCTGTCATCTCCTCCCCTTCCTTAGCACAAATTGCCCAGAATTCCTCTTCTTTTTCAGACCCTAGGTCTGTCACATCTCCACCCTCATTAGTCAGCTTGTAGATTTTACTTAACACAGCAGCTGAGATACAAATCTTTTTCCCTCCGACAGTGGCAGTCATAGTGGTTCTTTCCTTGTTGATTTTTCTGGTGCTGTAGAAATTATAAACATCTTCAAGGTACACATGCTCCTCGTGAGCTTCCAGAACTGGTACTAGTGATGCCTCTTTGATTTTCTTCAAGATAATTCGCATCAGATCGGTGCCAGATTTGTAAAACTTTTCATAGCTCAAATATATTCCTTCAACAACCTCCATTGTGAGATTAAGTAATGAAAATCTGTAGAGAATAGAGAGCTAGAGAACAGAGAGCTTAGAGAGTTAGAGAATTTAGGAATTTTGTGTGCGTAAGACGACTGGTCTGTTCAAATCGGATTTTATACGTTTCTTTTGTTATTGATTATCGTGATAAACATGAACCGTAAGATTGATCTGACAGGTTTAAATCGTGCGGGTGAGAATTGCGGACTTCAAATTGATTATTTTAATGTCAGATGGGCGGGAAACTCAATCGGCACTTATCTGTTACTTATAAAAGCGTGTTTCAAAAGATGCGATTTATAACCATGCTTATATAATGTATCAGATGAGTAGAGTTTAACTTATCTGACAGACGAGTGATCTGTTATCTGATATTACTAGAGAAAGCCAATAGCTAGTAATCTTCCTCTGCTGTTTGTCAATCCAGCAAGATAATTTAATCTTCAATCTTCAAGAATTAAGAACAGGTCTTCTGATTTTGTAACTTCAACTAACTGTCATTAACGAATTTCATCTTTAGATCAGAAGTACCGCTAGTCTTACACGTTCCCCCTGTCTTTGAGAATTCATAAGTTAACTAGTATGTTGAAAGTTAATCCTTGAATATAAAAATGGATAACTAAGCTGATGAACTTCAGTCTTCTGATAAGTTCCCCCTCAGCTTATGCATCCAAATTAAGTAGTCCTAGTTCAGCTCTTAGAGTTGAAAACCTTACTTCACTTAAAGGTTTAGTGAAAATATCAGCAATCTGATTGTCAGTATGAACATACTCAATCATAACATTCCCTTTTTCCACATGATCTCTAATGAAGTGATGCTTGATCTCTATATGTTTAGTCCTTGAATGACTTGTAGTGTTCTGAGTAAGTGAGATTGCACTAGTATTGTCACAGTAGATTGGAATTCCACTGATCTTAATGTTGTAATCTTCTAGTTGATGCTTCAACCAAAGTATCTGTGCACAGCAAGCTCCAGCAGCTATATACTCGGCTTCAGCAGTAGATATAGAAACTGAAGTCTGTTTCTTACTCATCCATGAGATCAGATGACTACCTAAAAACTGACAGGCACCTGTTGTGCTTTTCCTATCAATTTTGCAGCCAGCAAGGTCTGAATCTGAATAACCAATAAGCTCAAATCCAGATTTAGGATACCACAATCCCAATTCTTGAGTGCCCTTAATATATTTCAGTATTCTCTTGGCAGCTAAGAGATGAGATTCCTTAGGATTTGATTGAAATCTCGCACAAACCCCAACTGAGTATATGATATCAGGTCTACTTGCTGTTAGATATAACAGTGACCCAATAATGCCTCTGTATTTGGTCATGTCCACTGATTTGCCATCTTCATCTTTATCCAAACGAAGACTTGTAGACATAGGAACAGTAGCAGTAGAGCTAGTTTCCATACCAAATTTCTTGAACAGATCTCTTGTGTATTTTGCTTGGTTGATGAATATACCATCAGGCAACTGTCTAACTTGCAGACCAAGAAAATAATTGAGTTCACCCATCATGCTCATTTCAAACTTATTCTGCATGAGCTTGGAGAACTTGTCACACATCTGTTGGTTAGTTGAACCAAAAATAATATCGTCCACATATATTTGCACAATTAATATATGATTCTCCCATTCAATTGTAAACAAGGTTTTGTCAACTTTACCTTTGCGAAATCCTTTAATTAAAAGAAAATCAGATAAAGTGTCATACCATGCTCTTGGAGCCTGTTTCAGTCCATAGAGGGCTTTCTTTAGACGATACACCTTGTCTTCTTGTTGATAAGCTTCAAATCCAGGTGGTTGTTCAACATATACTTCTTCTTGCAGTTCTCCATTGAGAAATACAGACTTCACATCCATCTGATAGACAGTGAAGTTCTTGTAAGCAGCATAGGCTAGAAACAGTCTAATTGCTTCAAGTCTTGCTACTGGTGCAAATGTTTCATCAAAGTCTATTCCTTCTTCTTGACAATAACCATTGGCCACTAATCTTGCTTTGTTTCTGGTAACAATACCATCTTCATTCATCTTATTTCTGAAAACCTATTTAGTGCCAATTACTCTTTGATGATTTGGTCTAGGAACTAAGTACCAGACATCATTCCTTTCAAATTGATTCAACTTTTCTTGCATAGCTTCAATCCAGAAGGAATCATTGAGAGCTTCTTCAATTTGTTTAGGCTCTATTTGAGATAGAAAACTAGCAAACATAGCATCTTGTGCAGCAGCTCTTCTTGTTTTCACTCTATCCAAAGGATCGCCAATCACTAACTCTGGAGGGTGATTCCTGAGCCATCTAAGATCAGGTTGCAGGTCTGGATGTTGTCCTTGATTATGATCTTGCAACATTACTGTTGGAGTTCCAGTAGTAGTCTGTTGAACATTTGTTGTCTGTTGAACAGTCTCTGGTCTGTCAGCTGTTTGTAACTCGTCTGTTAGACAATCAGTGATCTGATTTTGAACAGCACTTGAGTTGGCAGCTGAGTTGAGGTCGGGTAGTATGATGGGAACATATTCTTCATTCTTTCCAATATTCAACTTCTGTAAATCAATAGACAGATCTTGATTAATATTTTGATTCTTTTCAGAAGATTGACTTGGCTCATCAAATACTACATGAATGGATTCTTCTATTAGTAATGTTCTTTTGTTAAAAACTCTATAAGCTTTACTAACAGTAGAGTATCCTACAAAAACAGCTTCATCAGCCTTTTCTGCAAATGCAGTAAGGTGATTTTTCCCATTATTTAACACAAAACATTTACAACCAAAAATCTTAAAATAGTGAATGTTTGGTTTCCTGTTGTTCCAAACTTCATATGGAGTCTTGTTCTGATTTTTGTTGATCATGCATCTGTTCTGGGTAAAACAGGCTGTATTTGTTGCTTCTGCCCAAAATCTTTGAGGCAGTTTAGCTTCAGCTATCATTGTCCTGACAGCTTCTTTTAGTGTTCTGTTTCTCCTTTCAGCAACACCATTCTGTTGAGGGGTTCTAGCAGCTGAATACTCATGATGTATTCCTTTGATGTTACAGTACTCTTCAACAGTAGAGTTTGTGAACTCTGTCCCTCTATCTGATCTGATCTTCAATATTTTTATGCTTTTCTCATTCTGGATCAGTTCCATCAGATTAGTAAGATGTTCCTTGGTTTCACTTTTCTTCTTCATGAAAATCACCCAAGTATATCTTGAATAGTCATCCACAACAGCTAGGCAGTATTTCTTTCCACCATTGCTGACTGGATCAATGGGTCCAAATAAGTCCATATGTAGTAGCTCCAAGATTCTTTCAGAAGATTGGTGGTTCTTGCTTTTGAATGATGACTTGATTTGTTTCCCTTTCTGACATGCGTCACAGAGCTTGTCTTTGCTCATAACTGTTTTTGGAATCCCTTCTACCAGATCATTCTTTATCAATCTATTTATGGTCTTGAAGTTTAAATGATTCATCCTTTTGTGCCATAGCCAACTAACTTCACTTGGTGTTGATGCCACCAAACAGATGTTTGAATTCTTGTCAGCAGAATTCCAGTCGACTATGTAGACATTTCCTTGTCGTCTTCCAGATAAAATTACCTTCTTTGTACCAATCTGTTCAACGTAGCACTTATCTGTTGAGAAGATGACTGAATATCCTTTGTCACAAAATTGACTTATGCTCAGCAGATTATACTTGAGGCCTTTAACATATGAGACGTCAGATATCTCTCTGTTTCCTCTGATTAGTCTTCCTTTAGCTTTAATCTTGCCTTCCTTGCTGTCTCCAAAAGTAACTTTTGGACCATCCACAGCAACAGCATCAGTCAGCTCATGTATGCTTCCACACATGTGCCTTGAACAACCACTGTCCAAGTACCAGATCTTCTCTACTTTACTCCTACTCCTAATCCTAACCTACAAAACAAAAATAAAATTGTTTTAGGTACCCTTATTGAGAGGGTCCTGAAGGATTAGTTCCACCTTTGACAACCCAAGATGTTGATGTCTTAGGCTTCTTAGGCTTCTGAGTTTTGACAGGAGCATGAACAGTTTCATTTTTATCATAATTAGCAGATAAGTCATGTTGTTGATCAGTATGATAAGAATAATGTTCATAAGCAGGGTAAGGTGCATGATAAGCAGGATATGCATGCATTGGATGAGCAGGGTAAGGTGCATAGTAACTAGGAAATTGAGGTGCATGATACATAGGAGGATATGCAGCAGGTTGCACATAATATGACTCATTTCCATACCAAGCATTTTGATTTTTCTTATTCTTATGCTTCTTTGGCTTACTAGTAGCTTGCTCATTAACAGACGACTTAGTTTTACCACTAGTCTGATTCAGTTTAGCTTTATCAGCAGACTTCTTAGGACTCTGCTGTTTGGTCTTACTAGTCTGTTTACCTACACTAGGCTCTTTGGTCTTTATAGCCTTAGGAGATTTCTTCTCCTTTACCACTTTCTCAGGTGAAGCAGATCTAGCAGTTTGAACATACAGAATGACCTTACTATTGTCAGCAGATATAAATTTTTCAGTATGATTCAATTCTTGCTTATCCTGTTCTAAAGGCATCTTCTGTTTACTAGACATGTGAGTGGATGCAACAGATGATTTCTCATGAGACTCAATAACTTTTTCAAGTTCCATGATTTTTCCTTTATAAACTTCACATTCAGCTTTCAGAGATTCATTTTCTTGCTCAAGCTATTTATATTCAGCTGATTCTCTTGGCTTTTCAGCTGTGAGTTTCAGTGAACTATTTTGCTCTTTTAGCAATATCATCTCTTCCTTAAGCTTCTTATATGCTTCAGCAATAGTAGTATTGTTAAGCATCATTTGTTCAAATGAATTAAACAATTCATTATCAAGAGGTGTTACCTCTTCCTCAGAGTCATTAGATTCCTTGGCCATCATGCAGAGTAGAGCAGGTTTCTCTTCATCAGACAACTCTTCATCAGATGTATCTGAATCTGAATCAGATGAGTAGACAACAGTTAGCTTTTCTGCTTCAGCCATCATTGCTTTGTCTCTCTGATGTTTTCTTTCTTTTCTGATTCTCTTCTCTTCCTCAGTGTACTTCTCTGCTTTTGGATATGGACAGTCTCTGATGAAATGTCCCAATTTCCTGCAGTTATAACACATTAGTTTTGCTTTATAATCATCTTTTTCTTGAGAAGAAGAGTTAGGTTTAGAAGTAGAAGCATTGTTGTATTTGTTCTTCATTTTTCTCTTGTAGAACTTCTTGAAATTGTTCATTAGCAATGCTACATCTCCAGCAGTGTATTCCTTCTTGTTAAGTAGAGTGGCTTCATCAGATGAGTCCACTTCTTTGCTTTTCTGTGCTGGTCTTCTGGTATTTTCAGCAGCAACTAGTGCAGCTGTGGGTCCTGAAGTTGAGGTTTCTTCAATTCCCATTCTAGGCAGTTTATACTCGAATGCCTTGAGTACGGAGAACAACTCTGTAAGAGAAATCTTCCCCAGATCTCTTGATTCTTCCATTGCTGTTACTTTCATGTTGAACTTTGGGGGTAAAGCCTTTAGTACTGTGACAGTGATCTCTTTGTCAGTGAAAGTCTTTCCCAGCTTTAGAACTTCATTGAGTGTTCTGGTGAACCTGGTATCCATCTGATCAATGGTCTCTCCAGACTTCATCTTGAAGTTATCCAGTTTCTCCAAAGCAACAGTGTGATGATGCTCTTTTATTGCATCATTGCCTTCGCTCATATCTCTGACTTTATCCCACATCTCCTTTGCAGTCTTGCAATGTTTGACTTTGTCAAACCGATCATTATCCAGGGCTTTAGTCATGATAAATCTTCCGACTTTATCCAGATTAAATAGTTTTATTTCCTCTGGAGTCATCTCATGAAGGTCTTTTTCCACCACGGTATCAACTTCATTGATTTTTATCGTCTTGGTGAATCTGAATGGACCTTTAATGATACATGTATACATGTTGTCATTGTAAGCAGCTAAGAAGATCTCCATTCTGATCTTCCAATCTTCAAACGACATACCAGCAATGTGGGGAACATGGCTGATACAGTCCATTTTTCAAAAAGTTTTAATTATTCAAAAAGATGCTCTTTTGAAAAGTTTTGAAAACCTTTGAAAAACACTTGGATCAAGCTCGTTGATCAGGCAGCTGATTCAAATGAACCACCTACTCTGATACCACTTGTTGGTCCCAAGTGGTCAGATGAGGTCTAGAGGGGGGGGGGGGGGTGAATAGACCTCTGAAAATTTTTGAACTTAAAAACTTTTCAGTCTTCTGTCAGCAGACTAAGCTGATGAAGAACAGATGACTATGCTGATCGTGAACAAATCTTGAACAGCTGAGTGACCACTCTTCTTACAGTTACTTAGCCATTTTTCAGCAAAACAGTTTTATCAAGAGTATACTTGCAGCGGATGTTTGAAAGTGTTTTTCACAAGTAGACTAAGTCCTTAAAAAGATTTTATCCCCAGTTTTGAAACTCCTTATAAAATCTTTTGATAATTCAAAGTGTAAACTTATGCAATTTCAAAATATGCAAGAAAACTTTAAATGCAAGAATAACACAAAGAATTTTTATAGTGGTTATATGGATAAAAATCCTTTAGTCCACTCTTCCAGATCACTTAGATTCTGGGTTATACTATAAACACAAAGTTTACAATATGTCTCCACTTATACCTAGACAACAAATGAAAAGGCTATAAGCTCGCAATAGGAAATCACAAAGAAAACCTATCCTCTGAAGTTAAATCACTCACACAGACGGATTTAAACTTCTCACAACACTCAGCTAATACAAATTCACTCAGATTGTATTTTTCTGTTTTCTTCAACCGGGTTTCTGTCAACAGATGACTTCCACCAGACGAGTGAGCTGTTCGAGCTTCTTGAGACTTAGAAAATTTCTGCTTCAAAAACGAAATCTCAGAATGTTGTTGTGTTCGTCTCTCTTCGAAATCAGCTCTATTTATACTTGGATTTGAAAATATGACCGTTGAAGGAAATCAAATCTCAAATCCATAGCTTTAGCCCGATTCAAACGGCTCCCTGCTACAGTCCTTTCTCTGCTGTACTTTCCTGTAGCAGCATTAAATGCACTCTGCTGATCCGAGAGTTTTCTTCAATCATTTGCCATTACTACCCTTCTCTTGCAGCATTTATTACACCAATTGCATTTATTACCGTTGGACTAATCTCTTGATCTCTTCTACTCTGCTGATCGAAGCAACTCTGCTGATAGATACTCTGCTGATCAAATACTGAACTAATCTGATTTGAGTCAGCTGATGGTCTACCCTTCTGATTGCTGTTTCAGCACGAGATCAGTAGTCTTCTGGGCTTTGAACTTTGAACTCTTCTGATGTCTTCTTTTACTTGTTCAAAATTCTTCTAAGGGAACTAAGTTTTCCATACTTAGCTGATTTTGACGTTTTGAAAATCATCAAAACCATCCCTTATTTTCTTCACTTCTTTGTACTTTATCTTCATCTTCATCCAACATGTGTACTATAAAGTTAGCATTTATTTGGGTATTTTATGTAAAGATGTAAAGTGCTTAGCATTTGTGTACTATATTGTTGTTTTGAATCATAACATACACAAAAAATATCAATACCAAAAGTCTAATACATTGCATTAACTTAGAGTCTAATACATTGCATTAACCTACATTACATTACACAACTTAAAAACCAATGCATTACAACCTAAACAACATAAACCCATAAACCCTTAATCAAACAAACTAACCCAGATTTTTTCCAAATCCTAACAACCTTCAAAACAACAAAACCCACACCCATATGAATATAACCCAGCTCAACCCCAATAAGGCTCCCAAAATTTTTGTCATTTTCTCAGCTTCCTCCTTTTCTTTCTCCATTTGCTCTTTTTTTACCTCCAAAACTTCTTTATGTGCCTCGACTTTGTCCAACCGGCGTAGCAACCCCGGAATGATAGCAACCGACCGTGCACACATTGGAGGATCTACCCAAAGGAAAAAAACCACAACCATTACCTGCCTCATAGTTGATGCATGCTCGGAACCTCCTCCCCGGATTTCCATCTGACCATAAAGTTTTTAGTATGGAAGTTTCACCACAATAGCATTTCGGCAGTGGGGGTGGTGGTTCAGTACGCCTCCTGTAGCTTGAGGTTGAAGAAGATGACATTTTTCTTGAAGAATTGAGAAAAGCCCTAATTTTGTGCTCTAATTCGCGGGGAAGAAGAAGTAGAAAGGGAGGGAAGTGAGAAATGGAGGGAATGGCTGCCCTTTCTTCGTTTATACGGGCAGAAGTAGCCAGCACGTGCTAGGCAAGTGAATTTTTCTCCAGCTCAGATCGAGTTAACGGTCCACGTGTCCTTTCCGTTAAGAAACTTAACGGAAGTATGTAAATTGTACCGTCCGTCTATTCTACAGTGTTATTTTTGAATTTTTGGTATGAAAAACGGAGTTGACCCTATTCTATGGTATGAAAAATGAATTTTTGCCCATACAATACATTTAACTTTATGTCAAGCGAAATGACTAGGGGTGTTCAACAAAATAGGTAGATCGCCCTAACCGATCGACTCAACCCAAATTGATCGCAATTTAAGGGTTGAAGGTTTGATGGATTGACATTGGACATCTTGAAAAAAAGACCACAAGTTGAAATCGGGTTTGATTTTATACTTATTTGAACTGCATGACCGCATTCGACTGCACTTTATATAATTTATGATGTTTATATGTTTTTTATTTTATTATTTAATTTAGTCCTAAAATTAATAAAATGTGAAATATAATTTAAGTATATACTTTAATAAATTAGTCGCGTTCCATAATCCAAATCCCAATTAAAATAGAAAAATCTTACTGCTTTACGTAACCCTCCAATTTTAAGTGCCAAAAAAGATCAAATTAGATCCAAAACTACAACAAAAAGTTTAAAAAATATTCTGCCAAAAAACAAAGCAAAAATAAAAGAATTTTAACAAGTAAAATTTCAGGGCATTAACCACCAATATCAAGTTCAAATATGAAAACTTTTAACCCAAAAAAAAAAAGATTTTCTCTATTGTGTAATGAAAACTTGTTAATAACCTAGTATTCGGGTCTGTTTTCAGCTTTCATTAAATTATTCATTGAAGATCCTATAATTGTTAGTTGATATTTTTTATTATCTCCATTATATTTTTTATGAAAGTTTACGAAATTTAGTAATAAAAAAAATTGTAATTAATGAGTGCATTTACATTTAACTTATCAAATAACAAAAATACATTAAAGTTGATAATGTTGAGACCGCAAAATCAGCCCCAAACCGCCTCAACCCGAATGGATGGTGCAATCTCAAGACTCGTTGAGTTAGATTTGGACAAGAAATTTAAAAATCCGCAAATATTGGGTTGAGTTTGGACGAATACAAAACCGCACTAGACCGTACTGCGAACACCCTTAGAAATGACATTGAAAAAACATAGAGAAACAATAGCTATTCAAATTACAGTTATTTCGTAATTCTTGTATATAATATGGATTTTTGGCACTTTGGACCCTAGAAATATGGAGTTTTGATGACTCAAAATTATTGGCACTTTGTACTCTCAAAATATAATTAAGTTGACACTTTGCATCCTAGTGTGTTTTGATGAGAAAATTTAGTTATAGGAAGGGTAAGAAAATAATTTTCAAGTATTCTTACACTCTAAAAATATAGATTGCTGACACTTTACACCTTGAAAATATAATTTTTTTTGCACTTTTTATTCCGACTTAAAATTTTTAGCACATTTTTTTTTTTTTAACCAAATTACTAACGATTACGCGCGAGTCTTATAACAATATCATATGATAAGGTGTTAGATTTGTAAATGTATTATTTAAATAATTTAAACAATCTAGAGAATACCTAATAATAACAAGAAGGTAGTCTTCTTTTCCTTGATCTAAGTTTTACTTAGAGAAAATGTTAAAAGAAGTTGTTCAAAACTAAAATAAATTAAGCATAAAATGTTTATGCTTTTTTTTATACAATAAGAAGTCTAAGATTTACCATGTCACAAAAATTATTAAATAAACTGATTATTTTATTTAGAGGGAAAATGTTACAAAAATCATAATATCAAAATTTAATCAGTACTTTTCTTTTATGCAACTAAGAAAATAAAACTTGTATCAATTGTATAATTTTGGTATGAATATCACAATTGATGCAAATGAGTATATATTTTAGAATAAAATGTCAAATGTACATATAATTAGCGAAATAATAATGATAAAATACATGCTTGAATGTTGTGCATTGAAAATTACTATTATATACTTCCCCCAACAATTTTTTTACTAAATTACATACTAGGGTGCAAAGTACCAACTGAATTGTATTTTAGGGTGTGAAGTGCCAAAACGTTTATGTTAGGGTGCAAAGTGTTAAAATCTTATATTTCTAGGGTGCAAAATGCCAAAAATCCTATATAATATTGTGCATTTTATTTAATTGTATAGTATATGGGAAAGTTCTTGATTAGAGCAGGTCTAGGAAAGAATTCTTAGATTTTGCGGGAAAAAATGCATCAAAGTATTAATTGTGGTAATGTAATACACTCACAATGCATATTGTGGGGTATTTCTAGTCATAACGTCAAGGACAATAATATGTAATTAGATTAGACTAAGTTTTTACCAAAAATAGACAAGCATATTTATGAAAATGATTTGAAGGCTTGGAGCTGAGTTATATCTTACGAATATTCAAATTTTCATCTTTCAAAAATCTATATTTAGATGAAAAGTTAATGTTAATTAAATATATAATAATAGGTAGGGCATGGAAAAACATTGATTAATTTTCAAAAACTAACGTATGAATTAATATGCTAATCAGTTGAAAATAAGAAAATTTACAAATTATTTTTGCTGGTATAATTAGGTTAGACTAAGCCTTTACCAAAAATAAACAAGCATATTTATGAAAATGATTTGGAGGCTTGGAGCAGAATCAGATTCTCAATTATGTCTTACGAATATTCAAATTTCCGTTTTACAAAAAACTAAATTGGAAAAAATATCCAAATCCACCTGTATTTTGAGAAACTTGTACAAAACCCCCATGTATTATTCTTGTTGCTTATAATCCTCTTGAATTTTACAAACACTTGCAAGAAATTTCCTTGTGTTTTATAAAAAGGTTGCACAAAATTCTTTTTCGTCAAAAGTGACGAAGAGTGTATCTTACTTGCGGTTAAGAGACTGAAATCAATTTTAATCAATTTAAATTGAAAGATTTTATAATAATAGATTAAACATGGAGGGTAAAATAGTACTTAACCTAAAAAAATTAACGGTATCAATTATTTAACCGTTAAAGGGAGAGTGTGCAATATTTAGTAAAATATAAGGGGGTTCTGTGCAAAAAAAAAAAATACATAAAGGTTCTGTGAAATTTTTCCAAAACACATATGGGTTTGGTGCATTTGCTCCATCTATATTTAGACGAAAAATTAATGTTAATTAAAAATTTCATAATAGGTAGGACATACCATAATTCAAAATAGAGATAAATGTAATCTGACTCAGAGATCCTTTCTATAAAATAGCAAACTGAAATTTCCCAACAATCAAGCCAAAAAATCAAAAATTCCCAAATTTAATAAATTAGAGTTAATTGCATTCAAATTTGTTCTCAATATAGCTATTTGACACTTTGCACCCTTAGAATAACGGATATAGGCATTAACCACCCCAAAACTCAAAATTGGCATATTGCTTTATTCAATTCAGAGGAGCATTATATACATATACCCACCCATTATTTTGCTTACTCCAATTTCTTTATCTTGTTTTGTCCTAATTAGTGTAAGTTGAAAATTTTGTTTTTGGTCTGAAATATTAAGAGCAAGACACCATGAAAGAAGTGAATGGGTTAATTGGGCTCAAGCCTTCTGGTGGCGCCTTAGCCTGTATGTTGAATTCAGAAATTGGTGCAGTTTTGGCCGTGATGAGGAGAAATGTCAATGATGATGATCAGATAAAGCATTCCCTGATATCATCTTTCAACGAACTTAGTAAAAAGATTTTTTCATGGCATAGCGTCGATCCAGTCACGTACATCCAGCCGTTTTTGGATGCCATTAAGTCTGATGAAACTGGTGTTGCTTTATCAGCTGTCTACAAAATCTTGTGGAATCTGGATTCAAAAACACTAAATGTAGATAATGCTTTGCATCTGATTGTTGATGCTGTAACAAGCTGGCGTTTTTCGAGGTGACTGATCCTGCCACTGAAGAAGTTGTACTGATGAAGATTCTTCAACTTCTTTTAGCTTGCATGAAAAACGAAGCAGCATCCGTTAGTTTAAACGATCAGCACGTATGTGGCATAGTGAATACCTGTTTTCGTATTGTTCATCAGGCAAGTTCTAAAAGTGAACTGCTGCAGAGGATTTCTCGCCACACAATGCATGAACTTGTTAGGTGTGTTTTTCCCACCTTCGTAACGTGGAGGATAGATGTCGCAGCCCTTCTCCTAACACGGAGGTAACAGGAAATGTTCTAATTGTGCATTACATGATCCTCTACCAGCTTTAGGCCATGAAATTTACTTTGTAAATTACATGTACATCTTCTTTTTATCGGTTGATAAGAGTATCATGGATAAAGTAAATTGTGTGATGTAGTCTTCTTTGTTTTTTGTTCGTACATATTACGGGTAAGTGAATTTGTAATTATAACCTTTCAAAGGTAGCTTTAACAGTCATAACAAACAAGTTTAAGTTACTCGATCACTTCGTCAGTTCATAATTAAACCATATATGCTTGTCTGAGATATGTTACGCAAATTTTGTTAATTTTTCAAACACTTACTAAGCTTCTACTTCTTCGCAGAATGAAGCGGCAACACAAGAATCTGACCATAAAACATATGAAATTGTTGATTTGAAAGATAGCACCTTCAATAATGCTGATTCTTTGATGATGGATCCTTATGGGGTCCCGGCGATGGTGGAAATATTCCATTTCTTGTGTTCTCTTCTAAATGTTATAAAGGACACAAAAATCGGTCCCAACTATAGTCCCATAGCATATGATGAAGATGTTCCTCTATTTGCTCTAGGTTTAATTAATGCTGCAATTGAATCGGGTGGGCTTCTTTTGAAAACCATCCTAAATTATTAGCTCTGATACAGGAGGAACTGTTTTACAACTTGATACAGTTTGGTTTGTCGATGAGTCCATTAATTCTTTCCACGGTATGTAGCATTGTCCTCAACTTGTATCATCATGTCCGTAAGAAGTTAAAACTACAAATTGAAGCTTTTATTTCCAGTGTGTTGTTGAGAGTAGCAGAAAGTAAGTATGGAGGTTCTTACCGACTGCAGGAGGTTGCTATGGAGGCGCTTGTCAACTTCTGCAGGCAGCCTATGTTCGTAACTGAAATGTACGCCAATTATGATTGTGACATATCCTGCGGTAATGTGTTTGAAGGTCTTGTCAATCTGTTATCGAAGAGTGCCTTCCCTGTGAATAGCCCTCTATCTGCAATAAACACGCTTGCATGGGATGGTTTGATTGCTTTGGTTCAGGGTATGGCTGAAAGAATAGGCCATGATTCATCAAATTCAGTCAAAGCGTCGCTAAGTTCTAGAACATGAGGAGTACAAGCCATTTGGACTGTAAAATGTCATGACTACGTATTTGTTCGTAATATGAAATACATAAAGAGGAAGTTGATGATTGGCGTCGATCACTTTAACAGGGATACCAAGAAGGGTCTGGAATTTCTTCAACGCTTACATTTGTTGCCTGAAAATCTGGACCCCATAAGTGTAGCAAACTTCTTTAGATATACAACTGGATTAGATAAAGATCTTGTTTGTACCCAAAAAATCACCCTCGACTAATCGAGGAACGACGGCTCGATGTAACAAGCCACAAATGGCATATGGGCCGAATCAAGTCACTCCAAAACGGATCAGACCAAATCGGATCCAAATTGGACCGAAAATGGGTCCAATCGAGCCAATGGGTTGGCTACGAGCCCAATTTCAAAACTCGACCCAATTTCGCAATTAATTAACATTTGGGCCAAAAAATATATTAATTAATTGATAAAATTAATTAATAGGCTAAAGTTAATTAATTACTAATTAAAGCCAAATAATGATTAACTACAAACGGGCTCGACCCACTTGATGGCTTTGGTTAATAAAGATTATGGACTGATTAATTAAGGTTAATTGGGCCAAGTCTAATTAATTGGCCTATTTTTATAAATAAAGGCCATTAAGGGTTTAAAGGGGTAATTAATTGGATAAATTATTAGACAAACGGGCTCGACCCAGGACCAACCATGGCCCAAGCAGCCCAAATCGGCCATGGCCCACCCCAGATCGGCCATTCTCCTATTTTGGGGCCCACTTGTTGCTTTGTTATTTAATTAATGATTAATTAATTAAGGGATAAGGATTGGGCTAAGTAGTTGGCTTAAAACACTAAGTCCTTAAAAATCTCTTAATTAGTTATTATTAATTCAATTTCAAACATAACGTATCTTCTTCTCTAAACCACCACTAACACTAATTTTCAGCACAAAAGAACTGTCATCAAAGTAGTGCAAGTAGTGGAAGGTTTTTCAAGTAGTGGAGAAAGTGGAATAGTGGCTGTCAAGGCATCAGTTTCTGGCCATCAGCTCTCCAGATCCAGCAGCTATAAATACCTTGATACTGTCAGTCGCGCAGGACACACACACAACTCAATCAACAACTTTTCAGTCTAACACTGATCGGCTCAACGCCTCTCCGGAAGTCCAGCGCTCCGCTGCTTCTTTTTGAGCAAACACCCTGTAGAACCCCTGATATCAACCGTCACTCCTCAGCCACCAGCCACCCTCGACAGCCTGAAGTCTTGCCGCCGCCGCCGCCCAAGGTCCGCCGCCGCCGCCACTAAAAATAGTCTGCCGCCGCCGCCGACATTAAGCCGCCGCCGCCGCTGCTTCCGCTGTCCAGACGCTGTCTCGAGCGAAACCCCTTGATAGCAGGCAGTTAACAAGCTGTTTTCTGTCAAGTTATCAGTCTGTCAACTCGTTGATATCAGTCTGTCCCTCCTCAGCCACCAGTGATCCCTGACAGCCTGAAGTCTTGCCGCCGCCGCCGCCGCCGCTCACAGTAAGCCGCCGCCGCCGCCGCCGCTCTCTTCCGCCGTCAGCTGACACTGACTCGAGCGAAACCACTCGTATCAACCAAGTAGCACGCTGGTAACTGTCATGTAAGTGCCCACGTATTTATATGACAAACTCATCGAGTAGCCATCTGCTTGATGAGCTCGTCGTCAAGTAGCCATCTGCTTGACGGCTATCGGCTAAGTAGCCATCTGCTTCGTCGATGCCTTGGTCAGTGGCCACCCGCTGATCAGGAGCCCGATTGGTGGTTATCCATCAAGGTTGGGCGAACCATTGACGGTGGTTCTCCGTCGTCAATGTTACTTTTTGTCGACAAACTGTTCTATCATGCGTTATCAGCTCATCGGCGGGTTCGCCTGCCGATCAAGGAGTCATTTTTCAGAGCTTAATAGACTTATCAACTCGTTTGGCAGACCTTGCCAAGAAAGGAGAACTTTACCGTTTTGCATATTTTTGTAATGTTTGTACATCGGGAAACGTACTAATTTTCTTTGATTATTAATGGAAGTGATTTAGTTCGTATATTTCGTTTCATTTACTTAAATATGCTTTACGTCGACTGATTTCCATTGATACGCCGTTTCTGTCAAGCCTTTGTTTTCTGTCAAGGTGATTGTGCAAAACTGATTGATCGTCGACCTGTTTACTGATTTATAAATCCACTGATATGACAAACAGGCCATCGATTGGCTATAAAAACATGGCATTTCAAGAGAGATTTTCATAAATTGTTTAAGTCCTGCGGCCAGGCAGGCATAGAAAAGAACTAGGGGTAGTGTTTGCCTACTCTGTCGCAATCGTTTAGAAGTCAGCCTTATCAGGACAACCTATTATGATATCAATATGTCCTCATCAGGACACTCACGTTACTAATTTACAGATATCAATATGTCTAATTTTGGATCGTTATGTTTGCACGCACAAACATTGGCACGCCCGCACTTTTTCCATATCATATCGAGGCATTTCTCGTCGAGTTGTTGGCTCGTCGAGGGGTTTACTGACAGGTCTGCAAGAGACAGCATTTTGGCACACCTTGATGCCAATCGCACCTCGATGTCAATCCCTCGATGCCAAGTACCCCTTGATGTCTGTTTTATCACAAACAATATTTTGGCACTTCTTGATGCCAAGGGTTGCTCGATGTCGTCGAGGCATTCCTCGATGCTTAATTTATATGCAAACAGTTCCTTGATACCATGCAGTGTCCGATGGCACGATCGATGCCAAAAACACCTAGATGGCGTCAAGGCATAACAGGGCCAAATTTATACGCAAACAGATCTCGTTGGGGATTATCTATGTAGTCCTCATGAATTTCATAAAAAAGTGCTTCAGGAATTTGCTAGAACATTTGATTTTCGGGGTATTAACTTAGATACTGCTTTGCGCATATTCTTGGAAACTTTCAGATTGCATGGAGAGGCCCAGATTATTGGGAGAGTGGTTGAAGCATTTGCATAGGGTACTTTGAGCAATCCCCGCATATTTTTGCCAATAAGGATGCTGCATTCACGTTATCATATTCAATGATAATGCTCAACACTGATCAACATAATGCACAGGTCAAGAAGAAGATGAGTGAAAAGATTTTATTCGGAACAACGGGGAAGTGAATGGTGGAACTGATTTTCCTCGAGATTAATTGTCGGAGATTTATCATTCAATCCAATGAAATAACCATTGTTCCAGATCAAGATGTTAGTGTTGCTGCTCTGTCACGAAGCCACTGGATTGGTCTAACACGCAAAGCTAAGCAAACATCACCGTTTATTGCCTCTGATTCTGGATCGATTATGACATGTTTGCTATTTTGTCTGGTCCTACTATTGCTGCTATATCTGTTGTGTTTGATCATGCGGAGCATGAAGAAGTCTTACAGTCCTGCATTGATGGATTCTTGGCCATTTCTAAACTCTCAGCCTCGTATAATCTAGGTGAAGTATTGGATGATTTGGTCGTATCTCTTTACAAATTTACGACCTTGTTGCGTCCTTATTTCAGTGAAAAATCAATCATGTAATTTGCGGATGATATGAAAGCTAAGATGGCAACTATGGCAGTTTTCACCATAGCAAACCGTTATGGTGATCTCATTCGCTCAGGATGGAGAAATGTATTGGATTGCATCTTGAGTTTACAGAAGATAGGCCTTCTTCCATCCCGTCTTGCCCGTGATGCTACTGACGACGTGGAGTCTTCTTCTGATCGTGATCAAGTGAAAACATTGTCCACTAACTCCCCTGCATCTCATGTTCCTGCTAGGAAATCATCTGGCATTATGGGCCGGTTTAGCCTATTGTTGTCTCTCGATGCAAAAGAACCCATGCCCCAGAGCTCAGAAGAACAGCTTGCTGCTTGTCAGCGTACTCTCCAGATAATACAAAATTGTCATATCGATAGCATATTTGCCGATAGTAAGTTTTTACAAGCAGAATCTTTATCACAGCTTGTTCGTGCTCTTGTCGCGGCTGCCAAGCGACCCCACAAAGGGAATAACTCTCTAAAAGACGAAGATACATCTGATTTTTGCCTAGAGTTGCTGATAGCAATCACTTTAAACAACCGGGACAGAATCATGCTTCTATGGCAAAATGTTTATGAGCACATAGCCAGTGTTAACATCTACGGTAATGCCTTGTACTCTTGTGGAAAAGGAGGTCTTTGGTCTCCTTCGTATTTGCCAGCGATTGCTTCCATACAAGGAAAATCTTACTGATGAGCTTCTAAAGTCTCTGCAAGTAGTATTGAAGCTTGACGCTCAAGTAGCTGATGCTTATTGTGAACAAATCACATAGGAAGTAATGCATCTTGTGAAAGCTAATGCAATGCAGATTAGATCACATATGGGTTGGCGAACAATTATATCTTCACTCTCTATCACAGCTCGACACCTGGAAGCTTCCGAAACCGGGTTTGAGACGTTGTCTTATATCATGTCTGAGGGTGCCCACCTGTCACCTGCAAATTACGTGCTTTGCCTGGATGCCGCTCCACAATTTGCCGAATCTCGTGTAGGGTTCATTGATCGATCAGTAAAATCTCTCGACCTGATGTTTGGTTCAATTGTATGTCTTGTGAGATGGTTTTACCAGACAAAGGAATCTGCTGGCGAGGAGGCTGCTATAAAAATGTCAAAGGATATAGTCGAAATGTGACGAGGCTTGTTCAGGGACTAAGAAAAGTATGTTTAGACGAAAGAGAATAGGTAAGAAATCGTGCTATTTTGCTATTACAAAGATGCTTGACGGGCGTTGAAGGTATTCGTATCCCAACCGAGATGTGGCTGCAGTGTTTTGATCTAGTAATCTTCACATTACTCGAGGAACTGGCTCAGCAAAAATCACCAAACGAAGGATCTATTGTATTGTCCCTTAAGCTCTTATCCAAAGCATTTTTACAATCATTGTTAGATTTATCACAGTCTAGTTCGTTCTGCCAAGTTTGGTTAAAGATGCTTAGTTGTATGGAAGGTTACACAAAGATGAGATTTAAAGGGAAAAAGAGTGAAAAGATTCATGAATTAGTTCCCGAGCTTCTCAAGAACACATTGTTCGTGATGAAGACGAGCGGGATTCTTGTACCGAGTGATCCAACTGGAGGAGATAGCTTTTGGCAATTAACGTGGTTGCACGTTAATAACATCGATCCATCTTTGGAATTACAAGTTTTTTCGAGTGAATAATTGGAAAAGAGAAAAATTATTGCTTAAAGCCTAAAATTACCTGATGGAAAGTAGTGGTTTTCTTTTTTTTGATAAATTGAAAGTAGTGGTTTTCAGTTCCACAATTAAATGCAACTTCATCTATTTCTCAAATCTCAACTACATGACTTTTATGATTCTGAATCTATTCTCTTACTTCACATTTTTTTTCCAAAGTATTAATGTTTAGATAAAATTTTAACTATACAGGATTAATATTTCAACCCATAATATATCTACAAAAAAATTAGGATTTTTTTTGTGATGTGATTGGCATTTATGGGTTGAAGTCAGAAGAACTATTATATGATTGATGTATTTAAGAAGTTCAGATTGTGTGCACATGAGACTTAGTTCGTTCAATTAATTGATACATCTGGAGAGGTGATTTTTGCCTAGACCAGGTCTTTCATAGGCCATGTACAAAATCAGTGCATTCACCAAACATATTTGCAAGATTTTTTGTTATGGTCTATGAAAAACCGGGTCTAGGCAAGAATTTTCCCATCTAGAGTGGTTGTTTGCATTTTAAGTCTGCCAGACAATTACTTAAGTCTTAGTGCACAGAATTGCAGCTAGACAAATACTTAAGATTCCAGTTCATGATGTACTGAAGAAGTTGAACATGTGATGAATGGAGCCAGTTGATGCAGCTGCAATCCAATTGACTAAAATTGTGTTATTATATATGTGTGAGTGAGATACAGCCTCCAACCCAATGAGGTAAATTGTTCATTTCAAATTACAAGGGAATAAACAAATCTTATAATAATCACAGCGATAAATTGCCATTAACTCGTTTAAGACTTCACAAAATAATAATAAAAAATTGTATTGGCACAATTCTGTGCACTCAAGTAGGCTGAAAATGGAACTGTGATGTGTGAACGAGAGCGAGGGGTCTTGCGAGTACCTAGGTTTGTATATTATACTAGTGATCATGCACCATGCTATGTGCAGTGTTTTTGCCCTACGCGATTGTGTCTCTAATTTTGCGTAGTAATTGTGAAAGTCGAGTATTGATGATAGAGCTGTTGTCGGGCTTATCTACAAGATATGATCGCCGCAGCGAACAACTGTTGGACTGCACGAGATCAACTCATTGCCCATCTTTTTAGGCAGCAACTTGTGAAGACCATAACTTTTAGCACGAACCTCCGAAATATAGATTTGTAAGGTCCCTATTGTAGCTAACTTTCTCCTTTATAATATTTTTGAAATCAGCATTATTGGAGCTTGCTTGAAAGAGTTATGGTCCTTGGAATGAGCAGAACAACATTCATGTCAGATTTTGGTCTCTTCATTCTTACACTACTTGACTTCATTGGAGTCTTTTTTTCGTTTTTCTTTGCTTTCAATCATATGCTCGGGTCCTTGTAAGTTTAGGCATGAAAAATGAACATCATTTATAGGAAAATATCTCGTGAGTCATGAGCGCACCCGTGGTTTGACCACACGGGCCGTAGCTCGGGAGCCACGTCTCGAGGGGGACTCTGCTCGATTTACCTTCGCCGCTTTGAATAGCTCACACAATTAAGAAGAAGCAAAAAAAATCTGTCCGAAAACTAGAATAATGTCCTCCCCGGAATAGCTGTATTCGGTTACCAAGAATAAAGAAATTAACAAGAAAACTTCCATATATGCCACACATAGGCAATTGGGTATTAATACCCCACTATGAGATACACTAAAATCCTAATCTCACCTTCAAATGTGAGACAATAGAGAATTATATTTAAAATTGTAAAATGTATACCGATAAAAAAGAAAAATTGTAAAAATGTATGTGTAATTTTTTTATTACATCATTTTAATAACTGACCAAGTATAAAGAATTACGAATAAAAGACAACTATCAAATATTAATAATGAACTAAAATAAATACATAAATTAGTGGGAGTTGTGATTACCACTAAGTTACGGCGTCGACAATGTATGTGTATTAGAAACTCCTATCGACTATCTAGTGTGAGACAACCTCTTCTTTTTGAGTTAAAACTAATTTATTCCCCTATAAAAACATAATATTTAATGTACTCCCTATAATTTAAAAAAGAACACTTTACCTTATGTGGAAATTAAACGTAATTTACCTCCTTCAGCCGAAAGTGTAACTCACTTGTCAAAATTGAGAGTGACATGAAAAGTGTTTTGTAACATAGATGAAAAATTGTCAACACAGAGGGTAAATTACCGCATTTATCATAATACAAGTAGGTAAAATGTCACATTATCATAATACAGGGGGTAAAGTGTCACATATAAAAATATCAGAGAGACGGTGTAAAATTTTTATAATATTACTGGGGATAAATTATTATTTTTAAATTACATAGAGTTGAATTGAACATTATATATTGCGTAAATTGTATTAACTTTTTGAAAAAGGGATTTTTGCACATCACCCCCCAGTTTTTTTCAATTTTTGCACTTTCCCCCCCCCCCCCCCCGAAACACATTAAATGTGACCATGCCCCCTGCTTTTATGTATTTTGTGCACTTACCCCCCCCGAAACATCTTAAATGTGACAGTGCCCCCTGCTTTTATGTATGTTTGTGCACTTAGCCCCCCGAAACGTCTTAAATGTGACTGTGCCCCCTGCTTTTATGTATGTTTGTGCACTTATCCCCCCCCCCCCCCCCCAAACCCCCATACCAAATTCCGGTCAGATTTTCCACCGGAACTAAAGCACCTGCAAAGCACACAAAATTTAAGAAGGCAAAAGGATAATATTACCAGCGGTGCGGCAACGTTCCATATCCAGTTCCAATTCCTAGGTGACTTTATTTTTCGGTGTATATATGTAATGAAGGGGTCTCCATAAAAAAATAAATAAGAAAGCAACAAGAAATGTTGATATTGATTTATCTAAATCATGAGTTTTGCGTGAGAGAGAGACGATATGAATTTGTAAAATTGTTCATGATTCACTCAATTTCAGTAAATGGAGGAGAAATTGAGCCTAACTGAGATAAACCACAATTTTTTTTCTCAATTTTAATTCACGTTTTTAACTGATGTTTAGGTTTTGTGGAAAATAAGGATAATTTTACCCTTTTGCCCTCTTAAATTTTGTGTGCTTTGCAAGTACTTTAGTTCCGGCGAAAAATCTGGTCAGAATTTGGTATGAGGGGGTGGGGGGGGGGGGGGGGCAAGTGCACAAACATACATAAAAGCAGGGGGCACAGTCACATTTAAGAGTTTCGGGGGGGTAAGTGCACAAACATACATAAAAGCAGGGGGCACTGTCACATTTAAGACGTTTCGGGGGGGTAAGTGCACAAAATACATAAAAGCAGGGGGCATGATCACATTTAATGTGTTTCGGGGGGGAAAGTGCAAAAATTGAAAAAAACTGGGGGGTGACGTGCAAAAATCCCTTTGAAAAATTAACGACACAAACGGTGTCACTTCCGTTTATAACAAAGCTTTGACAGAATTCCGCACCAAATTTAATTTTTCCCCGATTTTAAGGACCCAAAAGCCCTAACAATGGCTGCTCAAACACTACATACATATTCATCAATCTCATATTATTCGCCCCGACGGCAAAACTCAGCAAACATGCTTCGAGTTCCTCAATTAAACCGACCTTCGCCGTTGCATAATTCGGTAAATCAGCGGCGAGAGATGAAATTATCTGTCCAGTGTTCGAAAAACCAAATGAGAACCTGCAAAAATTGCAAAACCCAGTTCGATCCTCTGCTCAATGATCCCTTTGCTTGTCGTTACCATACCTCACATTTTGGCGGTAACACATTTGCTACATTTTTTTTTTTAATAATTTTTTCCTGATTTTCAATTATTTATTTATTTACAATGCTTAATTAAACAATCACTTATTTATCACTTATGCCTATCTAGTTGATTGTTTCGCATTCTTTCTACTGTTGATTTTAACCTAAACATTTTGTGTTATTTGATTTAGCTAAATGCCTGATATTTTCACTGTTGGTGTATTTGGTTTGCTTGTTGCAGTCATGATTATTGTACAATGTCAAGGGTATTCTGTAGATTTAATGGAATATATTAATTTTTCATGATAATAGGCAGCACAAAAATTGGAATGGTGAGGAAGCCATGACGGTGTATCTTTATTACCGGAAACAGCTCTTGCTTCTTGTGTACCGTAAACGTAAACTTAGAGATGCGACCATAACACGCTAAAAGTGGGATTGTATCCATGAGCTAATTTTCTTTTTTAGGACTATTTTCCGTGCACCTTTCTTTAACAAAATATCAGGGACATGGGCTAATCATGAGAGTAGTATTTTATCATGGTGTCGGATCCTAAGTATTTTATGGATTAATTTATTCTTTGATACTGGCGCATTAAGTGTGAGCCTGAGGAAAGAGGGGTGGACAGGTCCGGGATATTTGTTTTTGCACTTGTTGATGGTGTAATGTTTAATGGCTGCAGCATTATAATTCATCCGACTGGATGTAATAGTCATGGGTAGGAAAATATATCATGAGCCGAAAATAAATTGAGTATCTTGAATGCTATATAATCTTGTTACTCTGCACAAATCGTAGATATTAGTATATATATATGGCTGTATTCTGTTGTCTAAGCTATAAGTAATTAAACCTAGCTCAAATGGCAAAGGCTGAATCCTATTTTCTCTTCACAATTATGAGGTTACGTGTGACGACGGTGTGAGCGTTTTTCTAATTCAAGTATTATATTAATTTCTTTATAGGTAGCATTCTAAGCATTCAAAGAAGCTGTGTTAAGAGTTTGACATGTTCTGTCTCCTAGGCTTACACTATTGTATTTCACTCTGCTCGACTTTGCAAGGATATTGATGTTTTCTTCTTGTTTTTGGATTCGGTTGTTGCTCAGGAGAAACAAAGAGAAAGTTTGAGAGCGTACATACAGGTGGGACCCTGGATACTCCCGACTCTGGTAAAGTATTTCAGTACTGGCATTGTTGTGGTTCCGAAGACCCCTTTGATCTTGGATGCACTGCGGCACCTCATGCTTCTTATGACGATTGATATTTGATACCGCTGATGGATTGGGCCCAAATGGATCTTATATCTACGGTGAGTCTCCGGATACGTTGTTTTTTCTGGTTGTAAATGAAGCTAATTACGTTTCTATAGCCTGTAATCCTTCAAAATATAAATATACCTTTCATACATTGTCTCAATAAAGAATGTGTTATAAACTACCCTTGCTATGTTTTGTTAAATCGGGTTTTTACTTGTCATAAGTATATAAAGTACCATTGCAGAACTGAAAATTTACAGGACAAATAGTATTAGGATGATGGGTTAATGACCATGTCTTTATTTATTTTTAAGTAAATTTGTATTCTCCGAATTTTGGTGGGAAGTTTTTGAAGTTTTTGAAAATAGACTGTTGGTTGTTGAATCAATATGGTGTAAGCTGTTAACAATATTGACTTTCAATTGGTTTTAGAATAAGAAAATTATGTGATATATCTTGGCTTTTGTCATCCATTAAGCCTTCACCCCAAGAAAGCAATCAAATATAAAGAGGGCCAATTAAGTCTTTTTTCTTCTGGGTTAATCAATATAAAGAGGGCCCATTAAATTTCCGGTTTTGTTTTTATCGAATTGAGTCTTTTTTCTAATGGGTTTGAGTTTAATAGATGGACTTTTTGCACCCATATTTGGATCTTAGAATCATCTTTTTTTTTTCTTTTTGGTGCAAATTTTTAGATTTTATGTTTTAGTGATTTTGTAGCTTAAAATACCCGCTTTTCTTTTTCTTGTAAAAGTTAGTCAATGTATTAGGGCCTGTTTATTTGGCGTTTTTCAAATTTTTTTAGTAAATGGAAAATGTTAAACAAACATGTTTTCTATTTTCTTAAATAAATTTTCCATCTCTCAATTTTCTCAAACTACTCTCTCAAAAGCCAAATAAACAATAATTTTCTTATCTCTATATATAATCTATACAGACTCTATTATAATTTGACATAAAGTAAGATATCTCTTACACAATTTATCTCACATAACAAATATGATTTGACATAAAATTTTACACATTTTCAACTTACAATCTAACTCTTCCAAAAATAATCTACACATACATTAATTCTCAAATCACTATCTCAAAACTCAAATAAACAATATTAAGTAAATCGAGATTATTTCATAAATATCAACTACTCTCTCAAATTACTTTCTTAAACACCAAACAAATATACCCTTAGCCTTTTGAGTTCCATTCCATGATATGGAGTAGATTTTTCCTTCTCGGAATTTATTATTTTCTTTAGGAAATTAAGTAGGAGTTACAACTTAGAATTTTGTTGTAGTTCATTAACATTAAGAAATGATTCAGAATACACAAACAGTGACATTAAACACCGTCCACGACCTTTAAACTTAATTAACAATTATTTTATTAGTACTGATTATTACTTGATTTTTACCTCCTATTTCTATTACGACGATCTCACTATTTTTAGCAAGTTTAATGAAGTAATAAAAAATTAAGTTTCTCGGATGGTGATCAATCGTATTTTGGACCTCTTGCAATTATATTATGAAATTGGTCCATGATGGATAACTTAAGGCGATGGTGTTATGTTTCCGACATTTTTGGGGAAGAAAACAAGATAACACATTATTTGGCCAGATTGGCCTTTTCGCTAGAAAACACTTAAAAGTCGGTCTAATTTACCTGGTTTAATGAACAAGGGATCAAAAATTTTATAATTTTCGTCGAAAACATCGAAAAGTTTTCATTTGAATTAATGGAAACGAAAGGTCTAATTTACCTGGTTTAATGAACAATAGACCAAAATTTTCATATTTTTCGTCGAAAACATTGAAAAGTTTTTATTTGAATTAACGGAAATGAAAATAAGATTTCTTACTGAAACTATATATTTGTCTTGAAACTTTATCTTTATTATTATTTAGTATTTTTCCCAATATTTCCAAAACGTTGCTAGAAACTTCTTTGAAAAGTTTTTCATATTCAGCTAATTGAAACATACATAAAAAACGAAAGTTCGATCCATGTGAACAACTTTATAGCCACCCACCTCAAATTTTAGTGGAAGTTCAAATATATTTAAGGGAAAATTCAACTTTATCCTCTAACCTTTGAACGTTTTCAAATTCCCCCCCTCCCCCTTAACTCTTGCAAGTTTTCACTTAACCCCTTCAGCTACTAATTAAATATATCTCAGACAGTGCCCTAAGATACAAAAAGCTAGAATTTAACAGAATACTCTGTCCAACTTTAATGATATGGCATTGAAAGTTTTTGCATTTTGTCACCCAACCTTTAGACGTTTTTCCACTTTGCCACCCAATATTTAAACATTTTCGCACTTTGCCACCCAATCTTTGAACAGATTCTGACGGTCAATGTCCAAATGTAGTGATCTGGAATATTTTTAATTAATTGAGGTGGTTAATTGGGAAATCACAAAGATTAGGGGGGCAAAGTGGAAAAACGTTCGAAGATTACGGACAAAGCGGGATTTTCCTTATTTTTGAAAAAACACTAAGTATCATTTATGGCAATGCATTTGAAGCATGAAGAATAAATAACTTGTCCTCAAAGCTTGGGGAGTGCCAAATAGACAAAACTTGTGGACTTAGCTAATATTCTTTATTATCCGATGGTACCCCAGAAAACTTGTTTGTTGCTTTAGGGGATCAACCGCTTTAATTAATTCCTTTGACGAAATTGGCAAATCCCTCCGCCCATTTCTCACTTTGAAGTGAAACTCTTTCCATACCTATTATGTATGTGCAATTATTTTTCTCATCAAGTCATTTATGTGACCTAAGGGGTATGGTTCTCCATCAAGAATTCATGTGAAGTCAAGTTGGAAAGTATTCGACTTAAAATATTATTCTCATTGTGATTAAAAACGTACATGTATAAAACAATCTTGTAGATTATAATTAGAGCGAGACAATGTGACAAACTCAGGTTCGAATTTTCACTGTGAGAGGTTCACACGTAATATCTTCAACACGAAAGATTAAGATAAGTTTAAAGCTCGAATATAATTGAAAACAAAAACAAAAATGAACAATTTGATCAACCAACACATATATAGTCTACTTAAACTACAAATAAATTGCATTTGTTAATAATATCGAAAAATCTTGCTAGCGAATATTATAGGTAGCTATATGAATAAGTATGTGTTATGAAAAATTTTAGCAAACCTCGATTTGATTGCACCACTATTCATAGAACAAGTATATCATTATATAACAATAACTCGTTTTGTAAATAAATTGAGAGTGACGAAATTGCTATAATATAATTAATATAATAAATATGTCCCCATGAATTAATTCTTGTTTTAGGCCATTTGAGTTCTTCACGCAAATAAATTCCTTGCTGCACCTTAAGGCATCATCATCCTTTTCTCCCTTGTTACATATGCAAAAGTTCCTTCAAAGCAACTTCACAATTGAAAAAGGCCCATCAAAATTTTATTTCACTCTTCCAAATTCCATACATTAAGGAGAAACACAAACTCAAACACGCCACTTCCACTACTCTTATGAACCCTTTGTGTCTACGTATATATAACTTACATATATTCATTCCTCATTATATAAACACCAAATTAAGTCCAATTCTTTTGCATGAAAGAAAAAAACATCACATAAAGTGACAATATTAACAATGGAAACAACTCGTTTATCATCAACTCCCAAATTACCCTTTAGGAAATATCATCCCATGATTAATAATCCTTATACCAATACAAGAAACGCGTTTATAAACAAGCGATTAATTGTTGTGAATACGAAACGAGATGAACAAGAGGGGAAACCAATCGATGATAATATGATTGTTTTGAAGATGCGTATCAAGAAAATGAAAGTATTGGAGACTAAAAGCAATGAAGGGGCACAACCAATTTCGGATTGGAAGGAGTGGGAGAAGAAATTGTTTAAGCATTACCACGAGGATGTTTGCGAAGCTATTGAATTATTGCAGTCGCATTTATTGAATACTCGGCCAAGTTTGGCTATAGGAATTATGGCGTTAGTCGCGATGAGTGTTCCATTTTCGTCGTCTGTTGTTATGGTGAATGCACTGAAAGTGGCTAAAGGTTTGTTGGCTGGGTGTCATGTGTGTATAGATATTGATTTCTAGGTAATTTATTTTTTTGAGAAAATGTATGGTTTTTAGGCTTGCTTAAACTATATGGGATTGTACCTTTAGGTATATATAACCTGCAGGTAATAATAACTCAAGTTATTGTATTGAAAGGACATGAGAAAGGTTGATGTATGTATATAGGAAAAAGTAAATCACACTTTTCGTCCTTTTTATGCACATTCATTCCTCTTAAATTCTTCATTGTAAATTCGTCTTCTTATTAGTGTAGTGTAATACATTCGTCCCTCTTAAAATTTTCATACCAGATGTGTCTCTCTCATCAATGTAGTATAACACATTTCTTCCTCTTAAAATACATCAATTTTTGTCTATTTAGAATGTATTTCGGATTTAAGAGGGACAAATGTTCGTACACAAAAATTAGCAAGATTGAATGTCTGGATAATTAAAAAAATAGACATATGTCATTCGGATAAATAATGTGAATAAGGATTTTTAGCATTTTGCACCCTCAAAATTAAGGAAATTGACTCTTCGAATCCTCAAAATTTAAAATAGTACTTAGCATCTTCGAATTAAGATTAACCAAGAAATTTTTACCCCTCAGTTTTTCAGCAGAATTACCCAACCCTAGTGAACAAAGTAAGGGATAAATTAGGTAACATTAAATTTTCATTCTTTTCCAAAATCAACATAATAGTTATTTTCTCTCTAAAACAATAGCTACATGAGATAAACATGATATTTGAGAAAATTTGGATAACTATAGCTAAAAGAAACGGACAAAATTAAATTATGAACTAAATAATTGCTTTGCTATATAATATTGAGATGAAACATGTTCCAGATTTTTCTTTTTTTCTTTTCGACTTACCCTTAATTGAATGTCTCTCAAATAAGTACATCTTGATAATGAAATCACAAATACAAGTTGGGACGGAGTAATGAAGTTGGATAAGCAAATCACATATATCTTTTTGGGTTTTAAGATGAGAGAAATGAGCATTTTAGATTTGAAGCTTTGCCTTTTTAGAAGAATGAAAACTGGGTTACCTATTTCGCCCCTGACTTTGTTGAGTGGTGCAACTTGTTGGGTTATTCTCAATTCGCTAACAGCTATTTTTATTTTTTAGGGCCGTTTGGTAGGACCTAATAGGGTGTATTAGGCCATATTATATGAGTTAATATGGGCTAATACAACGTTTGGTGGCATTGCTCTAATACCGGGTCAAATGGATTAAATCCTTACGACCCGGTATTAAGACTAGATTATAATTCACCCAGGCGTGGGTGGATTAGTTAATCCGGATAAATATGGATTAGGTAAATATCACTAATAACCTCAAATTTACATATTTCCTTTTAAACATATCATTAAATATCATAAATTCTTCTCAAATATCTGAAAATGGAAAAATATTATACATAAATAAATCACAAATTAAAATCTATATCAATTTATAATTAACATGGAAGTATTCCATTAAATCTACCAAACATGATTTTAATATGGCCTTCAATCCGGCTCCAATCTAATCCACCTTAATCCCATACACCCTACCAAACGGCCCCTATAAGTGTACAAAGTGCCTATTTTTTCTATTTCGAGGGTGTCGAGTGGATCAAGTGGTATCAGCTTACAACCTCTAGAGGCAAAATTCATGTCAAAATTCTATTGGAATTACCTCATTGAGAAAGACTTATACTCAATGTGCTCTCGGATCCGAGTTGTGATCTAGTAAGAAAAAATTAAATCCCTATCACATAAAATAAACAGATTACTCCTTAATGAATACAATAAACGAGCAAAACAATTCTATAAGGTTCATAATGTTGTTCACCGACTTAAATGTTAAAAAGACCATAACATTTTTCCCTTCATTACATAACAATACATTGGTGCAAGTGGTAGCAGCTTGTCATCTCCAAAGAAAATATTCCAAGTTATGAATACACAATTTAATAGATACTAAACTATATACATCACAATAATTACATTAATTATGTGTTATAAGTGAAAAAAGAAATCGATAAACCAACCCTAACCCTAACCCCAACCCCTGGGGTGGATATATGGTAGTGGTTGGGAAGACAGTGAGTTTAATTTTTTTTAACATTTTAATACTTAAGCGAGGACGATTTAATTTCAACAAAGGATTAGTGAAATTCAATTTTGGATGGGTTACATCGTAGTCAATAATTACATAGTAATTGTAATACACTTGTGTTTGTTGATTGGATGTAACTTCTAGAAGGATGATCAATCATAAAACAAGTTCAAACATACATAATCTTGTGGTTGAATAGGTTTAATCAAATCAAATCTGAATAAAAAAATTCGATAATATTGTGAAAAAGCGCATATTGTATATATCATAAGAAATTACTTTGTACCTTTTTTTTTTTTCCTTTTATGATTTGAAAAAGCGCACATTGTATATATCATAGAGAGATATTATAATATTAATTATTACCTAAAAAACTAGTATGTCCTAATTTGGGAAAGGAAAATTCCACAGAACGAAGGATGGTTTTCTTAATTATTAATTAAGATGATTAGTAATAGGAGATGTAAACGGAGTTAAATAATATCGAATGATACGTTATTTAAATTTTGTTGAATTTTATGTTGAACTTGAATTTGTGATTGAGACTGGGTTGATTATTTAACAAAACAAGCTTTTTAGCAACGAGCTTAAGTAGATTATCGAGTTACTTAATATTTTTACATATATTTTTTAATTTCAAATTGTCAAGTCAAGTTCGAATCGAGATTCAAAAGTTCTTAAACGAAATAATGTTTAAGCTTCTTTGATAAATATGACGAATCGAACTCAAAACGAACTTTTATTTAACGAATTGAGTCAAATATCAAATAATTTTATTTGATTTGATTTTCACCCTAATTAGTAGTTAGTTAGATTAATTATAAATTAATACAATAGTCTTTTATAAATAATTGAGTTTTGAGTTGCAAGGGCAAACATGTCTTTTCGATCACTAAACACGCAATTTCATGTTAGTACAATCATTGAAGATGTCTACCAAAAATCAAATTAATAATGAATTAATGACATAATGAGCTTATTCCACCAACAAAGACGATATTGTTGACCTCTGGATAACTCTGCTTCCTCCTATCTCTCTCCCCATTGTAAGTTGCCCTCTATTTTTCTCTGTGTTCTAATGCTCTGTATATGAAAATTAACTAGTTTATTTACTTTAATTCCGCTCTTGTTCAAGAATTGTTGTAGTATAGTATTTCGTCACTGATTTTGACGCTTTGAAGTATGTTCTTTAAGGGTTTTTATTGAATTCTGTTTCGGATTTAGTTTTAATTATTTCATATCGAAACTTGCAGTTGCCCTTTTCTTAATTAGTAATCTAAATATTGGAAAGTTCCAATCTTGATTGATTTTCATGGTTTTTTAGGTGGTAGCTTTTGTGGGTTTTTTCTTAGATTTATTTTGAAGAGAAATATGGAGACAATTCTTGCCCAAAACCCCAACAACCTGCAGTCAACAAAAGAAGATCTAATTGACTCTGTGCTTCCGTTGTTGAAGCTAATCTGTCTCACTGTTATTGGATTAATTCTTGCCTACCCAAAAACTCAATTAGTCCCTAAAGCCACATTCAAGCTCCTTAGCAAACTCGTATTCGCATTATTCCTACCTTGTTTGATCTTCATTCATCTTGGAGAAAGTATAACTGTTAAAAACTTCGTCAGATGGTGGTTCATACCTGTTAATGTGCTTATCAGTACCGGTCTCGGCTGTGTTTTGGGGTTAGTAGTTGCCAAAATATGTAAACCCCCTCCAGAATATTTCCGGTTCACAATTATCATGACTGCGTTTGGTAACACGGGGAATCTCCCTCTTGCCATAGTTGTATCTGTATGCCATAGTCCTAATAACCCATTTGGTCCATCGTGTAACACGACTGGGATAGCTTATGTATCTTTCGCTCAATGGGTTGCCGTGCTTCTTGTTTATACTCTTGTGTACCACATGATGGAGCCTCCCTATGAATATTACGAGGTTGTTGAAGACGGTGTCGAAATTCAAGAAGAAATGATCACGACAAATCTAAGTACGCCACTTCTCGTAGAAGCCGAGTGGCCTGGAATGGAAGATAGAGAAACCGAGAATTGTAAAACACCGTTAATCGCTAGAATTTTTGGGAACTTATCAAATCTTTCCCAAAGTTCGATTCAAGAAACAGACTCTCTAGAAGAAGGACGTGAATCCGGTTCAAATACGAACCCAAGAAGTCCGAAATCGCTTAGGTGTTTAGCAGAACCACGTATGGTAAGAAGAATAAGAATCGTGGCTGAAAAAACTCCGATCCGTCACATTCTTCAGCCTCCAATATTAGCTACACTATTAGCTTTTTTTATCGGTATGGTTCCTCCTATTAAGTCTATCGTGTACGGTGATGATGCACCACTTTCGTTCATTACCGATAGTTTGGATATATTGGCTGGGGCGATGGTGCCCTCGGTTATGCTTATCCTTGGTGGGATGTTAGCCGAGGGGCCTAATGAGTCGAGACTTGGGATGAGAACTACGGTTGGGATTATTGTTGCTAGGCTTTTAGTACTACCGTTATTTGGGATCGGGGTTGTTGCTTTGGCTGATAAATTGAAGGTTTTGATTCCGGGGGACCAAATGTATAGATTCGTTCTTTTGTTGCAGTATACGACACCGAGTGCAATATTGTTGGGAGCGGTTGCGAGTTTGAGGGGTTATGCGGTTAGAGAAGCTTCGGCACTTCTATTTTGGCAACATATATTTGCTGTGTTCTCTCTAGCTATATATGTCATCATTTACTTCAAGATTTTGTTTTCTTATTTTTGAGGTTTTGATATTGTTACTAATTTATGAACCTTGTATAGTGAAATTATCCATGATGTTATTATGTTCACATATATGGGAATTTTTTCCTTGATATTGATGTGTTTTTACTTATTTCTGCAATGGAAAAAATGTTTTGTACGCAAGCTAAGCTACTCGAGTTCGTTTACTGATGTCATTTGGACTTCGATCTATAAAGTTCTTGTAAGTTTTGCAGATTTTCCTACTAGTATATATGTAGTTTGATAATTTTATTATGACCCTAAGAGATCCAACTCAAGCTAGTTATAAATTTGTATGTTGGATCAAGGTGCCACTCATTGCCTTCCTTCCCTTAACTTTCTATACTTTCACGATTCACGTGGATTTTTAGGTAAAAGTTAAAAATGGTGGAACTTTTAGGTATTCTTACATAGATGCCCTTCAAAGTAGTGGTTGAGAGTTAGTGGTGTCAAATAAGTTCATTTATAGAAAGGAAGTGTTATTTTGGGACATTCCAAAAATAAAATATTAGTGAAAATTTAGGGACAGAAGAGTTATGGTTAATGCCCAAGTTTGCCCACTCTAATTGTCCACTTTATGCGGCTTCGCTAATCTTTTCGGTAGTCCTTTTCAAGGTTGCTTCTTTCCAAGTCGCTCAAATAACGAAAAGCGTGGGGCCTTTGTTTATAACAATTTTATGATTAGAGAGAACTTTGTTTTAAAAGCTAGCTATTGAAATGGTGTAGCGGAGTCCAAAACAGAACTCCATATAAGTAATTCATATTATCGATATGGACCACAATTCCACCCTTTGTAGCTAGGATATTTACTCTTATTTATTCAATTGATTATTCTTTTTTTGGACAATGATCCTATATTTTCAGCTTAATTTATGTCATGAACCCATTACTTTTAACAATCTCTTAAAACCTGAAATAGAACATATGGTGCATTGATAATGTTTTCTTGAACTTAATTTCTGCAGATTTTCTGGTGATTTTGTACATATCAATGATCACTATAATGCATCATCCCTACTGTTAGAAAAAAAATCATTTGTTTTTTTAAGATGGGAAATCTGACAATTTTATAGGAGTTACTGTTCATTAGGACTGTCAATTGAGCCGGGCCTACCCGATGCCCGATGGCTCGAACCGATTAAAATTGGCTCGAATTCGAATATTCGTGAACGTGGTCGAGTTTGAGCCATTATATTATACCTAATCAATTTATGAGTTGAGCTTGAGCCTAATACGGCTCAGCCCGAATAAAACCCGAATTGTTTTAAATATTACGATTAATTATTTGTATTGTGGTTATATTATTAACTACTGACTTTATTATGAAACATGAAAATTTTGTAAATTTATAGTGTAAACCACATATATGTTAGTATATTAATTACGTTCTAAAGGCCACAACTTAAAGGGAAAAAGTTTAACAAAAAAATAAAAAAAAAAAAAAGCAAAAGTTAATACAAAAGGTCAATAAATCGAAGTGTTGGGACTTTAAAACTCTAGTGTTTGTTCATATAGATCAAATGTATCTTAAAAAATGTGGACAAATGACTCGATCTTTCAATCTAATCATTATTTAATATTTTATATTATGAAGTAACTGTATGAAATTTATATATAGTCATGTATTAAGTAATATTAGTTTATTCATATGAGTTTTGGTAATCTTAACTTCTTATATGTCGAGTTAAATTTGCTTACATTAACAAACCCTGGTATGAGCCCGATATAGGCCCGGAACCCGAAAAGTTACATGGGCCGAGTTTGAGCCAAAGAAATCAGAAAATTTATGAGCCGAGTGTGAGCCTATAGCTATGATTGCCTATGAAGCCCGACAGTATTTGAGTTCGAGTCATTTAAAGCTCGGCTCACAAAGCCCGATTGACAGTCCCACTGTTCATTATATAATCATTCAACTCAATTCATAGTTCAAGCTTTCTTCTTTGAACTGAACTTCAAAATAGAAAAAATCAATTGCTCATATATTTAGGTGGTGTTTTCAGCCACTTTAAAAAGTGATTTTTTGCTTCTCAAAAAATTAAACTGAAAGTGAGTGGTTTCAATCACTTTAAAAATTCCTTATGCTCTCTCAAAAAAAAAAAAAAAAAAAAAAATTTCTTTATGCTCAAAATTCTCTTAAAAAAATTACAGAAAGTTGAAGTTGGTTGAATGCAACTTCTAACTTCTACAAAATAATTAACGAGTAATTTATTGAAAATACCACCTTAAAACTGAATTTGACGTGTAAAAAAAGGTTTGGGCCTAAGATGGGCCACTTTAGAAAAGGGGTATAAAAAATGGGTTGGTTGGGAACAGTTTATTTTATGTTTGATAATATAAAGTATTTTACTAATTAAATTTAAAAGAATGTATCAAACTTACTAAATATTAATTTATATTCCATAATAATTAAATGAGATAAGTTTAGTATTAAATAATCTGAACCATATAAATACAAATGATTGATCGTCGAACATTCAGTTCCATAAAAAATGTATTTAATACAATGAGTAAAATTTTCATTAATTTAAGAGAAAAAGATGAAATAATACTTTTAAGTCTAATTGAGTCACTAAATATTAACTAATATTTAAGTGTGTCTTTTCACTTTACTCATTTACAAACCCATTTTTTTTCCCAAGGGTAGTCATACCTGATTTACTCCATTTTAAAACGTGTCAGATATATTATATGAGAACTTATTCAATGGAGTTTGAATCCATTTAGAAACCTATTTTCGCTCAATAAAGATGTTAAGGCTATGTTTGATTCAAGGATTTCAGTTATGAAAGCGCTATGGAAAATGTTTTTTCTTGCATCCAATAACGTAACATTGAGCTTCTTTTATTGTTCATTTGCATTTTACTTAGGGTAAATTACGAATAACCCCCTCAGGTAAGACATAATTACAAAAATCACCCTTACGTATTGGGTATTACAAAAACCCCCCTCAGGTTTATCACCTTCTAACAATTAACCCCTTGCCCCTAAAATATTCCAATTTTGCCCTTGGGTGTTATTTGTATTGTTTGTAATGTCTTTTAAATGTTAAAACTTGGGATCTAATTATATCTTATAAATTAGAAAAAAAGATAATTATAAATTTACTACTAGAATAATTGATAAAATTAATAATTGCCCATAAGATTTAAAAAAATTGCAAAAAAAAGGGTATTTATATATTTATTAGCAATTTAAATTGTAAAATATTAAACTAAATAGAATTTTAATAATATACTTTACAAATATGAATTGTTTACACATTATTTAAATGAATTTATTTTATAAATTAGTAAATTTAATAAATTATATTGTATTATAAATAAGATATTTTAATTTGTTAAAGTTTATATTGTATTATAAATTGAAATATTTATTGAAATTTATGAGAAATTATAAAGTATATCAATTATTTTGGTGGTAAAGATATGATTATTATTTTTATATTTACAAGATATAACAATTAACACCCAATTTTTAAAATTTATAACATATTATAAACATTACAAATAACTTCCAAGGGCAAAATTGAAACATTTTAGGGACAAGGGGTTAATTGTAAGAAGGTGACAAATCTGAGGGGGATTTTTGTAATACTCAATACGTAAAGGTGATTTTTGTAATTTGACCTTACCTGAGGGAGGTATTCGTAATTTACCCTTTTACTTATCATTTTACTCACTGAAATCCATAAATCAAACATAGCCTTAATGAACCCAACTCATCACTAATAAAAAGATATGGGATGGGTTTTGTTGGGTTGGACCGATCTCGGGCTAAGCTATGGGTTATATTACCACCCATATATTTAATCATTTACTTTGAAATATTTATTGGGTCTTGTATACCAAAACTAATTCATGTTTTAGTTGAATTTTATTTTTATATAATTTTATTAATTAAAAATTGAGATTCAATAATGAGACAATCGAAAATATTAACTAATACTTTCTCCGTCCCATTTTTCTTTGTCAATGGGTACAGTTGATCAGTTAATTTGACTAAGTTTATAAAAATTATAATATATAATTTAATTAAGCTAATAAGTTAATAATATCATATGACACCATTAGGGGTAGGGGTGTTCGCGGTGCGGTCTAGTGCAGTTTTGTACTTGCCCATATCCAACCCAATATTTGCGGGTTTTGAAATCTCTAGTCCAAACTCAACCCAACAAGTCTTGAGATTGCACTACGGTTCATTTGGGTTGGGGCGGTTTGGGGCGGATTTTGCGGTCTCAATTATCAACTTTATTGTATTTTTATTATTTGATGAGTTAAATATAAATGCACTAGCTAATTACAATTTTTTTTTGTTTTTATTAATAGATTTAGTAAACTTTCATAGATAATATAATGGAGATAATGTAAAATATCAATTAAAATATGATCTTCAATGAATACATAATTTAATGAAAGCTAAAAACAAATCCGAACACTAAATTAACAAGTTTTCATTACACAAAAATCAAATTGTTCCCAAAGAATAAAAAAAAAAAGAGAAAAATATCTTTATATTCCAACTTGGTGTTGGTGGTTATTGGCCAATGAAAAGTTATGATTGATATATTTTTTTTGCTTTACTCTTTGTTTTTCGCAGAATATTTTTTACCTAATTTATTCTAGTTTTGGATCTATTTTTTTTTATCTTTTTGACACTTAAAATTAGAGATTTACGTAAGATTGTAGGGTTTATCTAATATAATTGGGGTTTGGGTTGTGGAACACGACTAATTTGTTAAAGTATATACTTATATTATATTTCTCATTTTTTTTAAATTTAGGACTAAATTAAATAATAAAATAAAATAAAACATATATACATCATCATTTATATAAAGTGCGGTCGAATGCGGTCTAAAAAAGTATAAAACCAAACCCGAACGAAAATTGCGGTCTTTTTTTCATGATGCCCAAGATCAACCCATCAAACCTTCAACCCGTAAAATTGCGGTCGGTTTGGGTTGGGTTGATCGGTTGGGGCGGTCTAGCGGTTTCGTTGAACACCCCTAATTAGGGGTGGGCACGGGGCGGGTTTGGGGCTAGAGATATGGGTACAATAAATTTCGGGATTGACACTTCTCATCCCAAATCCGCCCCGTAATAATTCGGGTACCCGGAAGCGGGTACCCGAATTATTGCGGGACGGGACGGAACGGGATTACGGGCCCCATATATTTATTCATCAATTTTTCATCCACCTAACAAAATAATATTATAATATTACAATATTACGTAATCATATTTCGCCATTTTCCTTTTGCTAAATCGTATCACTTTGAATTTATTATTACATTAAACATATCATCAACTCATCATAACGACTATTTCAAATATATCCAAATACGATTAAAAAGTGAAATCATATAATGAGCAAATAATAAAATACGATCTACATCGAGTTTCAATAAGAAAAATCCAATTTACATAGTATCTATAGTTGATACCAAAATAATTTATCCAAGCCCACATTTAAATTACGCAAAAGTTATGAATTTTTAAAACAACTAAAAGTCTAAAATCATACAATGACCCATAATATTAATTACTAATAACTAATGTAAGATTTAAAAGAAATATTCGGGTAAAGTTAAAAAGTTAATTCATTCAATAATGTTAATTAATTAATTAATTATATAAGTAAAGTGTATAAATTATATAATAATAATATTTTATAGGCGGGTTAGGGTATTCGGGGTTGGTGAGATCAATCCCAAACTCGTCCCGTATTTCCGTAATAAAATACGGGTATTCAAGTTCGGGTACCCAAACCCAAAAAACACTTGTCCCGTTCGGGTATTTTAAAAACGGGACGAGTCGGGTTTGGGTTACCTGAACCCAACGCCCACCCCTAGACACCATATATATTAATATTTAGAATATTTAATACACTATAAATGTGAATAATTTAACATGATAAGTCACTTAAACAATTGAAAATTTAGACTGAATATTGTAACTAATGGAATATAAATAATGGGACGAAGGTATGGGTATGAAATATACAATCAGATATGTATGGAGACCTAAAATGCAAATCACTTTATTATATGGTTACCAAAAACGCAATTTCGCCCTTTGAATCATATAATGGACGAATCAAAACAGACGTTAAACCCAAACCCCTGCTCTTCGAATTTACCGCCATTGTACAAATCTCTCTGTAGAAAAATGGAAGTTGTTAGTGTCATATCCTTGACTCTTAATCAGAAAAATGTCGAGCCGAATGCACCATTTCCGCGACGGATTGGACATGCAATTGATTGGGAATTTCTTGAGCTTTGCATCGAGAGGGGACAGAGTCGGATTGAACGAGATGCTGAGACAGGGAATGCCTCCCAACGTGCAGGACTACGATAACAGAACTGCACTTCATCTCGCGGCAAGCGAAGGCCACGCCTCCATTGTTGAGCTTCTTCTGGCTTACAAAGCTGACGTCAATCTCCGTGATCGATGGCAAAAAACTGTAATTGCATTCCAATTTCTCTCCTTTTTAGCTTGGATTCAGTTTTATTGTTTAATTGCAGGAGAATTCTTAGTGCCAGATTGCCATTTGTTTTATATATTTGTAGATCTTGTTTGATTTTCCTAGGGTTGACAGTATTCTGAAGCAAGAGGAGATGAAATTTTATTTTTATTTTTATTTGATGAACATTATATAATTTTACTAATTAGAGCAATGGATAATTTGAGAATTTTGATAAATATTAGTTATGAGGAGGATATGTTGGAGTAATAGAACTGTTACAAAATCGTGCCATTTAGTGATGAGTTTGATATCCATACGAATAGTCTCGCAATGTTTGTATTAATCATATTTGATTTCGATATCCTAAAGTTAGATTGCAAAATTAGTGGTGTATGAACTATATCTGAATGGTTCTTTTCGTTTTTCTCATCAGCCATTAGCAGATGCTAAGCTGTATCAGCACCGTGATATCTGTAGGATCCTTGAAGTTAATGGAGGCAGGGAACTTATTGAGGACCAATCGATGGTAATTTCATATGTTTCTAACAATATGTAATCAGGCTATAGGTGGGTGGATCACTTTAATAGAAATCAATAACCACATCAGCTTGGAGAAGTTAATAAATCCATTTATTCTTTCTTCTTTCGCAAATCAACTTTCTTTATGAGACTTTGCAACTATTGTGAACTCATGGTATGTCTTACGCAGATAGTTCGTCATGAAGATAATTCACAGGAGAATATTGACATCTCTGAACTGAATTCGCTGCATAAATCTACAATTCAGCAGGTTTATACATTAACTATAAATAGTTGATATTTTTTAAATTTCAGGTGCAGGAACTGGCATTTCCTATTTGATTATTAAGTTGAAAATGGATAGTTGATATTAATATTTTTCTTGGTTTTCAAACATAAACCCAAAATATATTCAGTTAACTACTTCTAATAACTATTGTACCGTGTCCCAGAGTAAGGATATCCATTTAATGAACTATGTACAATGCTCCTGTTTATGTTCTTCTGCTAATTGACAGGGTTTATTTGGTGAATCGGAGATGGTTAAGTGGCGTGGAACTTGGGTGGTTAAAACAGTCATCTCTAGACACATATATCATCCTGATAAAATGTTTGTTCACTGGACTTAAAGTTCATCCAAGTCACGATCAAAGCAATAGTTAATTATAAATAGTTTGAACTTGGTGTAGGGTGTTGACTGCTAAGGATAATACACTTCTCAGAGAACTTCGACATCCAAATATTTTGCAGTTTCTTGGGTCAATTGTGCAAGGAGAAGAGATGATTCTGATTACAGAATACTTGCCTAAGGTAAGAACCTTTAATCTTTGAGTCATGTTTTCTGATATTTCATAACTAAATTCCTTTTAGGGAAACTTGGATGAAGTTTTGGCCAGGAGAGTTCGTCTAGATACTGCAACTTCTCTACGTTATGCACTTGACATTGCTAGGTAACATGCTTAATGTTCCATTCTGTTTATATGGCCCTAAAGAAAGAAAATATATGGACAATCATATTATTTGGTATTCTTGATCATGAGCAAGTAAATAAATATGTAAAATCATTAAAGTATTTTGTATTATGCTTTAGTTACTCTCTTCCCATTTCTGTCTTTTAAATTGCAGAGGAATGAACTATCTTCATCAACACAAGCCCCAACCCATAGTTCACAATAATTTGAATCCAAGGTAAGCTTATTGATACTGAAGTCTACACTCATTATTAGGCTTTTGATGTTGATGTTGAAGCTTTATGTTTCATGTTCGTCCAGTATCCCTTGCTTCTAACATCAATAAGTTCATCCAACATTCCATCTCATTGTGGAATCTGAATTATGAAATGTGATATTATAAATGCCTATTTGCTGAACTATTTCTCTTTTAAAACTTACTAGCACCACTAAGATGTAATGCTAATGAAATGCCCCATATCATAGTACCTTTTTCTCATGGAAAGTAAAACTTACTGCTTCACCGTTGCCTTTTCAAACATTTTCATGCTTAGGTTTTTGCTCATACGTGAATGAATTAGTTATTAGTCCCATGTGTACAATGAATCTTTTTTGTTAAGCTCTATATTTTATGCTTGCTTGGTTTTCGACTGATACCTTCACCATCATAACCAAGCCATTGATTTTATTATCTCAGAAACTTGCTACTAGATGAAGGTGACCAGGTGAAGATTGGAGAATATTGGGTCCACATGTTGTATGAGCGAATACTCACGAACCAAGAGAAGTGTATGCAGCATACTAGTTTGATAGTTTATAATAATTGTTTTCTTGTTTTAGTGAAGATTCTCCCACCTTTTGTTCTAATGCAGGCCAGCCAAGTGTTATTTCTCAAGACCTTGACACTTCATATGATACAAAGAAAGACATGCGTGCTTTTGGTCTTATATTTTATCAGGTACATATAACTCGTCCATTCATTAGATCCCGTGTATTATTATCTAGCTTTGTATTCATCAACTCCTTGAAATCCTTTTCTCGTGGAGAAAATTATTGTTAGACATCTATGTTAAACTTGAACATCCCAGATGTGATAGAAGGCTTTTTTAACAAGGACATTAAATAGATGTAATAATGCATAAGCACTTCTTGAAATCCATTCTAAAACTCGAAAATTGAAACTAAGGCCCTTATCTCGAATGAGGTCGTACATCTTAAGGCCAGAAATGCTGAAGTCATCTTGTTTATGAGTATGATTCCAATTATGCAGATGCTTGAAGGCAAGGATACCACCAGCATAAACTCTGACTATATTCATCTCAAATCTGTTGAGTTTGAGAAGAAGTTTCCTACAAGTCGATGTCCTGTAAGAATCCTTCAGTAAGTCCTTGTTACCCTTCTTCATCCTCCATTAAGCTTTTTCGACATTGATAGTGATAAATGTTGTTATATATGACAGGCTGATAGAGCAGTGTACGAGCAGAGATATGAGCCAGAGGCCCTCATTTGCTGCCGTAATTGAAATTCTTGAGGAAGTCATCTTGTTGGTGAAGAAAGCTGGTTGTCCTGTTTGCTGATCAATCAACTGTTATATAGGTCCTCATCACTACACTAGGTATGTACGTTCTTGATAAATTTTCAAATCAAATCTAGGTCATTAGACCTAAAGAAGAAAACTAATATTGTCACAGATCATTTTCTTGTATGACTCCTAAAACAATTTGGTATAGAATAATTGGAAGATTGATGGTTTTTATCATGGATCAAAATTTCGTTTTGAGTGTACGTTTCGGTCAGTCAAATATTGGAAACTTTTCGAGACTTTTCGAAAATACTAAGGAAAAATTGTAAAAAAAGTTACTAAATTTAGAAAAATAAGAGAGTCCCAACTCCCAAGCAAATAAATAGTTTCGAAATTACATCTTGTTTTCGTTTAATTTGATTCAAAAAGGGAAAATTTTCGATATTTTCGACGAGAAAGATGGAAATTTTAATCCATAGGTTTTACACTGACGTGAAGTAAAAATTTCTAGATCATACCTGGTCTTGTTAAACCAATAATCTAACCAGAACACAAGTGTATATACGAATGTTTGACATAAATTACTCTTTTCAGAGTATTATTTAGAGATTTACTTTAATCCTTCATTGATTCTTATTAGTCCTTAATTAAATCAAAATAATACCAAATTTAGTAATATAGGTAATACGTTTATCAATTTTTTGTTTCCCGAGGGTTTTTATCGATTTTGATGCACGTCGAATATATTAAATGGGAACATCTCTCAATAGGTTGACCCCAAAAATTTAATCATAAATCTGTCTCTAATCACATAACTTGGTTGTCAGTGGATTGCATTTGGGTTAGATCAGTAATGGCCCATAAACCAATCCATTTATATTAGATCGGATCATATTTTTATAATTTCGGATTTGAAATTGTCAATTCCATTTGATCTAGATCATATCTTTTTAATTTCGGATTTGAAATTGTCAATTCTATTTGATCTTGCCGGAATTCGGTTGAATTTCCGGATTAAAAGAAAAGTCGTCCTTCAAACTTTTTGCCAATATTTTTATACTGAAAGTTTGTAACGTTACTCTTTAATTCAACTTTAGTTTCACTTTATCTCAATTTATGAATTTATTTAAGTTTCAAATAGCAAAGCTTAACCTTGATACATTTACACATTTAATTCAAATGGTTTAAAAGGTCAAATCAGATAACAGTGGATTTGATATTAATGTTTAAAAATTAATTCATGTTATTAGGTGAAATATACATAAAATGGATATCATATAATAAATGAATTATTAACTATATCTTATTAAACCGAGAAAAAACATAATTTAACAGAGATAAAATACCACCTATGATAAATAGATATTTTGAAAAAATACAAAATAGTATATCTGATATATGTGAATTTGGATATGCATAAGATACGTATACGTATTTATATAATGCGCCACATGACGTATTGATAATAAAATAAATAACAGGCACTCTATATCGCATTAAGCCTATGAAAGTTCGAGTGAACCAAATTTAATTTCGACAAATTATTTTCCCATATACTGACCATTATACTTCTGTCATTACCTGTTTATAGACTAACCTCATGAAAAACTGAATCCATTTCATATGCCCCTTTTTCATTGGATTAAAATAACTCTTATGCTTTGTCTAACTTTTAAAAAAATTCATATGTTATTTTAACTTTCAATAAAACCTCTATGTTTGGTTTTAAATATCACGCTCAACCCAATTATAATTATACGATGACACATGGTGGTTGAGTGTGAAATTTAAAATCAAACACAGGGGATTTTTGGGGATTTAAGATGACACATGCATGGCGGGGTTTTGTTGGAGTTACACAAAGCATAGGGGATATATTTGTGTTTCAATGGCAAGGGTAAGATTGTCATATCAAAAGCAAAATGTGAACAAATACTTGCAATTTTTTTTTTTTTTTGGTTTCCCAAGGGTTTAATCCCTTTCGAGACGGGTCAGGCACATTAAGTGGGTACCTCTCCCAACAGGAATTCGAACCTGAGTCCGCTACTTTGTAGTGACTAGTTCCTTCCACTAGACCAATCACCTGTTGGTGAATACTTGCAATTTTGACATTTAAAATATACTCTCTTTTCTGATGATGTATTTGACACTTACTTGAGATTACAGAGGGAGCTTTGGGAGTTACAATAATTAAAAAAAAAAAAAATTGAAGTTAGACAAAACATAGAAAGGATTTTTATCTTTCGCTCTAAAATAAATTGTTGATTTGAGAACTTGAAATTTATAGTCATATATGTTAGCCTACTTGCTAACCCGCTGACCCGTATTTTGAATCTACCATGCATCATGCATGTATTTCTTTTCTTCTTTCATTGAAGAAACTGGAAATCCATACGCAACTGTCTTGAAATTTTCAAGGGCCGTTGATCGGTGATCATTTGGGTTTGGACTGTTTCCATTTTAGAACCCTGTGAATCAGTCCAAGTCCAAACAATCTCAAACCCCTAGCCCTTGCAATTTGACACGTAATATTAATTTATTTTGCTAATGAAAATTAAACAACATAAAATATATTAGCTAAATGCAAAAATAACCCCTGTACTTTGCGTAATTGGCAAAAAAAATGTGATATTTTAGTATCGAAGATTTAACTGTGTTATTTTTTATTAGTAAAAAAACCTCATTTGAATTTTCTTCATAAGTTGATAGGAAGGTTATTATCAAATTTTTGAATGAATAGGGGTCTTGCTAATTTTTAAATTTAATATGGGAATTATTGTCGATTGTCAGGTGATAGGGATATTTTCGTATTTTACGATGGAGGAATAATTTTTATTTTTCTTAAACAAATATGTAATCCAGCTTGGGAGATAAGTTTTTGCTAAAAAAAAAAACACGGAAGGCCAGATTTTTGCTAAATATAATAACTCATGAATTTTTTGCCAATTAAAGAATGCATTAAGTTTTTGAATTTGACTTAATTATATTTTGAGATTGTTTTGCATTATAATTTAAATCAAACGCAAACACATTCTAAAACTCAATGAAAAAATCAAATTCAAACCATGTGTGTTAAGTGGTCTCGAATTCATTTACGATTGCTATACTAGCAGTTCATATACAACAATCCCGTCACTAATCATGGAAACTTTTTTTTTTCTGGTAAATATAAAAAAAAAAAAAATTGCATTGAACATTTAAACCTATCATATAGAGCACTGGTACCAAAATTAAAATAGTACAATATTCTTTTGTTGCATATGAATGCTCTCAATGAAGAATGAGTTGTACCTAATACATAAACTAATGCGACTAGGAATGTTGTACATTACAGTACATTGATTTTATATTATCATTGACTCGTGAACATAGTACAGCTTAGCTTATTATTGGTTTAACAATTTAATTGGTAAGAGTATACATCGATCTTACACGCGTATTAAATTAATACCTTTTATGTTTTACGCGTATAATATAAAAATAGAAAAATAATGAACTCAAGGTGTATATTGAATTTGTAGGAATTTAAATGCTACACGCAATGCACGAGAACATTTTCTACATAATAACATTTGTTCACATCGATTATATTTTAATTTAAAAAAATATACCTTACAGCGGTAGTTAACAAATATGACAAATGTAATTTAAAGAATGCACTTATTATTGCATGCCATAATAATATCTAAATTCCCTATCATATGTAATCATTATGTTATTTAAGTTAATTTTATTCTTGTGTATTTAAAGAAGATACTCGTTGAGAAAAATTGATTATCATCACCACAACTTGTGACGAAATTGAAATTTGTCGCATAAATCTGTTGCGACATGCCCGTGACATATATGTGTTCTTTTTTTTTTTTTTTTTTTTTTTTTTTTTTTTTGTCGTAATAGGTTGACTCATGTTTTTATGATAAATATTTTTGTTAGCAAAAATATGTACAATTTTTTGTAATGTCAATGTTAAACTTTGGAAAAGTCATAATTTCTAAGAATGTGGAAATTTAATTTGATCACTTTAAAAATAAAACAAATAATTTAATAATTCTTAGCATGTCAACCCACCCTTCTAATTAAGTGCTATAAAATGAGATGTGGTTACACGAAAATGACATGATTATGGGTTGACTCCATTTGAGCCCTTGGGGTGCTCCTTTGCGCTAGAAATAAAATTAAAAAAATGCAACCGATACGCTATTGAAATTATATTCACCGGAAAAAAAATGCATACAAAATTATTGTATAATTAGAGAAAGATGTCACGCAAAGTTGAAATGTCAGATGCAAACTTATAATCATATGTTGCAACAAACTATGCCAAAAATGTAAAATTGAAGGAAGGGTATGGATTCAACACATTAATATTTTCCCTTTTTACTTCAATTCTTTTTGTACACTTTAATTAAAAAATTGATGTGATATTTAAAGGTGTAATCGAGCCGAGTAGTGTAGAGCGAAACACTGTTAAAGTTTGATTTGAATTTTATCGAGCTTGATTTTTGATGTTAAGCTTGATTTGATTGATAAACGAGTCGAGCTCAAATGAGCTTTTATCGAATGAGTTCGTGCCGAGTATTGAGTAGCATGATACTTTAAACGTATATTTTTTTTAGCTTATCGAGCCTAACTTTGAAAGTTATCTAACAAAAAATGATGTTTAAACTTGTTTAATTTGTGTCATGAACTGAGCTTAAATGAACTTTTATGAAAAGATTCGAGTCGAATATCAGATAGTTTGATTTGATTTTCAGCCCTAGTGATTGATCATTGAAATTGAACTTATAAATGTTGATCTACCAATATATCTTTTCGCTTCTACCAAAATTCAAGAATCACGTACATAACATTATAGTACTGTTCACATATTCCTTAATTTCGATTTCATTAATCATATTACGTATTTATATGGGATACTGTTTCCTCTTAATTGAAATATATAAAAACATCATGAAGTAAAAGAAGATGCTTGAAAATTTATGTAAAATGGATTATTTACCCATTGATAGTTGGAAGAGACAACATAATGCAATTATTGATCAAAATTTCGTTTTTGATACATGTTTCGGTTGGCTGATATTGAAAATTTTTTGATAAAATTTTTAAAACATTTCGAAAATACTAAAAAAATAATTAAATTAAGAAAAAGGGAAATACGCAATACAAATATATATATATATATATATATATAGAGTCTCGGAAATACACCTTATTTTTTTTTTCATTGATTCAACACGAATAATTTTCGATGTTTTCAACGGAAAAGATGAAAATTTTATCTAAATAATTTGCAAAAAAATAATAAAGATTCAATAGTTTTTTTATTTCTTTTAATTATAAAATTGAAAAGATAATTAAATTGAAATGGCTTATTATTTGTGTAATTATGAGACTTGTTAGATTTGAAACTTCAAAAACCGCAGCTTCAAATGTTGGCACACAACTATATAAACCGAAAATATATGTTTTTATTTTATTTTATTTTTTTGCGAGGATATATTAGGCCTAAAGTATATATTATCAAACCGAAAATATATTAGGCCTAAAAGAAAAACGTTGACTTTCTACACAATTAAAATATATTAGGCCTAAAATATATATATTATCAGCACAACATTTTTAAATAATCTATCCAGTCAACTCTGCAACGAAGTTGATTAAAACCTAAAAAGCCCTCTTCTTTTTTAGGAAAAATAATTTTGTGCCAATAGCATCACACATATTTAGTAAACGTATTCCAAAATTCAATTTGAATGTAGCATCATAAAAAACAATCAAATATATAATCCATGCTCAAAATAATTTTTCATCAGGGTGTAAATGAGTCAAATATAATGTAATTGAACAATACACTAGTTGAGTCTCTTACTTAGATTACTCCCATAATCTTAGACTAAATATTCTCTTTCTTAATTGAAGATTATATATGTTTGATCTAACTATTAAACAAAACAGATTCTAATGAAATTTAATCGAGCCAAACGCAATTGAACTTAACTATCATTACCGAATATTCTTAATCTAGAATAATTCTTCGACTAGAAAAGCTAGAATGCATGATATTTCTTCAATTTGTTGTCAAATGATAACTTTTTACTTGAACAAATATGAGTTGAATTTTACCTAAGAAGATTTTCCTACATATATTTTGTCTTTACGATTGAACGTAACTTTATCCGAATATGTAAAATTTCATGCAATTCAAACGACTTAGTATCCATGCATATAAAATTTAATTTAAAAATAATATTTTGCAAAGTATTTTCAATCTTTTCATGTTAGATTATGCTTAGATCAAATAATATTGTTGCATATATATATTCTTTAGCTAATAAAAATTAACATATGTAGTTCACTTTATAAAAAATTTTTGTCTACGTTTATTTGTCGTTTTGGAATTTCAATGTAAAATTAATGTTCTTTTACCAAATTTACCCTTCTTACTAATGCTTGTCATTAATGCTACGATTGTTTGATTAAAAGAGTATTTTGAAATTTTTACTTTAAAAAATAATTATTTATGACATTTCTTAATTCGTGTGTAATTATTCAAAATGACAAATAAAAAAACGAAGTAAATATTAACAAAAGCCGTTTGATTTTTTTTATTAATGAATATCACACTACCTATCTCTAACAGAAATATCAACCAAAATATATCAAAGTGAATCTCAAATACCTTGGCTTGCCCATTTGATTCCACATGTAATTAAAAGACTAAAAGATCATAATATGAATTAGTGGGGTTCTTTTTAATTATTCTAATTCCAACCAAAATGGTTTAGGAACTAAAATATTAATGGGATCCTAATTCCCACCTTTCCAACTCATACTTGATGGGAGATGATCCTAACCCTCTCTTTTATCCATAATTAATTAGTAAATACTTAATTATCCATGATTAATTGATAATCCCCAACAAACTGAAGAATGTTTTGCCCTTTTATCTATAATTAATTACTCCAAAATTGGAAGAGATATGGGCTCCACACGCATTAACAGCACAAAATTTGACATTAAAAATAAATAAATCAAGAAATGATATTTGACCAACTGGATTTATGCTTTCTCCACAATCTAATTTCCTTATACAACTGTATCAGTGTATTTTTTTCCTGTTTCTATCCCCACATTCCACTCCATTTCTTGATATCTTTCTTTATTTAATTTATTGTTATTTTCACTCAACCCCCACTACAACTGGCTAATTATATTTAAATACTGAATATTTTATACTTTTTCCTCCACAAACCGTTGAAATTGACTTTTCTTCCCCAACCCTTTATATACTTCCACAACCCTCCACATTTTTCACAATTCAATTCAACAAAAAAAACAAAAAGAAAAAAGAAGGTGAAGTTTCAGTTCATTTTCTCTACTTACAAATTCAAAATTTAAATGGGAAATTACATATCCTGCACCCTTTCGGGTCCAGTGGGCAAGAGTTCCAGCAGGGGTACAAAGGTAATTTTCCCCTCCGGCGAAATCCGGCGACTGTACGAGCCTACCAAAGCGGCTGAGCTCATGTTGGAGACACCAAACTCCTTCCTCGTGAACACGAAATCGTTGAAAATAGGTAAGAGATTCGCGGCGCTTAACGCGGATGAAGATCTGGAAATCGGCAACGTTTACGTGTTTTTTCCGATGAATCGGGTGAACGCGGTGGTGGCGGCCGCGGACATGGGGGCGCTTTTTATAGCGGCGAATTCCGGTGGGGGGAAGAGATTATCGATCGGGTGTGTGAGAATCTCGCCGGAATGCGTCGGAGATGTGCAGATTGTGAGGAGTTGTGAGGAACTTCCGGTGGCGGTGCCGAAGCTGAATTTGGACGATATTGAGGAGTTTTCGACGCCGGAGTTTAAGCATAGATTGTCTATGTGCAGGTCCAGGAAACCGTTGCTGGAGACCATAGTTGAAGAACCAGTCTGTTTCAGATAATGATAAATTCTTCGGCAAAGAAATTTTTTATTTTGCCTTTTTCCTTTTCCCTTTTTTTTAGTTTTAGTTTAAGCTGGATTGATATATAAAGAAAATAAATGTTTCAATGAAACATAACTACATAAGTTTCACTTTACCAGATTCATTAATTTTGTTGGTGTGATTAAAGGAAGTAAGAATGTCATTATCTGATTTGAACTTTTATAGTCCCACATAAATATGACTCTTTTTAAACACAAAAATATGAATTAAAATTGGATTTGAGTTGTAGACTTGTGGTTCACTCTGCCTATTTGTGGCATCACTATTTCGTAATACAAACAAGAAATTAACTATAACAATATTTTTTTAAACGAAGAATACATCATTATATTCATAACAATATTAAGAAAATTTATTCAAATCTATTTCATTGATATCAAAATATAAAGATAAACTAATAAGAATTGAATCTATAATATTTTTATCCTGAAGCCTCAGTTTTAACTAACATGCTACTGTCTCATCAACAAATTAAATATAACATTAAACTTTCAAATATTATGTGTGGCGGAAAATTTTGGTTAAACTATGTGTTCAATCATTGTTCACATGCTTTGACATTATGTCAATGATGTCTTAGCTCAATGATAAGGCTGAAGTCCAAAAAAT
>CM064884.1:54325000-54395000 GCA_003313485.2 Penstemon barbatus | reverse complement strand
TGGGCAAACAGAGCTACTTTAAATTTCCGAATATACCCCTAACCCTGATCCAAAGTGGTGACAGACTACTGTAAAGTACATCTGACTTCATCGCCCCAGTCTTTGTCAGCTCGTTTCAGTCATTAAACAATTAATTGCTCACTTCTTCTCTCTCAATTCCCAAATCCCCAAATCTTTCTGTGCTAGGGTTTCTCTTTCTCTCTCTACTTTGACTCTCACATGGCCGGAATTAGGTTGCCACCGGAGGACGCTGACGTCTCGCAGGCATCGCGGCAGATCTCCGCCGTCGATCTGATCTCCGATGACGACCGCTCCATTGCAGCAGATTCGTGGTCAATCAAGAGTGATTACGGCAGTACTCTCGACGACGACCAGCGTCACGCTGACGCCGCCGAAGCCCTCTCAGCACCACCGTACCGTGCCTCCTCTGACTACAGGTCCTCTCCCTTCGTTTCTTTGCAATTTTGCTTAGAAATAGATTTTTTCCATTTCTTATAAAACAATTGTTCTGGATGAAGGTCGACTTATCTTACATGTTTGTGGCCTACTACATTGCAGTAGTTTTATTTTTGGAACTAGGTGATTCTAAAATATTAACCAGCAGTTAATTTTACTATTGATGCTAGTTATGTCTAACACTAGTATTCAGGAAAGAATATCATTCTGCTGATTGATGGTTTCTTTTTTGAAATTAGAACTTGAAAATTTTAAATTTGTAATCTATGATGGGCAGTTCTGACAAGGAGGAGCCAGATGCTGAGACAGCTTCATCCATGCTGGGTTTCCAGAGTTATTGGGATGCTGCGTATGCAGATGAAATAACAAATTTCAGAGAACATGGACATGCTGGTGAAGTTTGGTAAGCCTATAAATAATCTGCATGATTTATTTTTCCATTCTTTAGTGGTGTGATGATGATTTTGACTTGCTTGGTTTGCGCTCACAGCCTATTTTATTTGAGCGGTATGAGGGATGGGAGAGTAAACATGGTACTAATATTTTGTAGTTTGTCTGCTGTAATTTGTTATCACAATTTCACTAAGAATTTGATACAAAGATGATCTCAATATCAATTCACATGATCAAAACATAAATAAAAAGATTTAGAATTGAAAAGATTGTTAGTTTGAAAAAAACTTCAATGTCTTCACTAGAGAGTTGGGATCTGTTGTCACACCCAAAGTAGGCACTGAAAACGTGAGCTAAGTGACAATCCATTTTCAAAATTAATTTGAAATAAGTTTATTTTCCATGAGAATATCTACATCATACTCACATCCACTCATGCCATCAAATCAGTTTACCTCAATATCACTGTGTTGTATTATACAAATCTTATGGTATTGTTATTATGACTTGACCACAACCACACACCTTCGTCCCAGTCTTGAAAGCCAAATCACATCTTTGCCTTCGCTTGGAACACCCTTTTGCCCCTTTTCCTCACTTTTTATTCCAGTCTCCACTATTATTACTATCATTTTTGCTTCTCTCCAACCTTTTTTTATCCTTTCCATGGGTGATCCGCTCCTCAAATAAATGTCCGCAAGCCTTTTTCCCCACCAAAAAGTCTCTTCATTACATCTAACAAAACCTCGTGTCTCTCTTACAAGAACAGGCTCGAGGGAGAAGGAATAGTATGATAAACAAGCTGTTTTTTGCAATATGATTAATATAATTATCGCTCAAGTTTCATGCATAGACATGGAAATATTGATATCATTACTTATTGTTTTGCTATTCTAATAAATATTTCTAATTCATCACTTTTAAGATTTCAAGATGGTTTTAATATATGAAAGTATATTTTATTCTTTTTGGTAATCATTGCTTCATTTCAATGGAAAAATATAAATCTTTAGGAGTTGGATCTCCATAGTCTAGTTTTAGGATTAGAAAAAAAACTTCTTTTAGTTCTGTTAGCCATCTATGTAATAAAGCAGAACGTGCTTGGCACTTGTAGTGTATGTGAATGGGGAGGGATTATCCTGCTTATCTACAGCCTCTGAATCTGTGAACGTGATTGGCTGACCTTTGGAAGCCTCCACCTCCTTCACAGGCCTTGCTTTTCCAAGCTACATTATTTTCTATTTGAGTATGTACCAAGTATTATTGCCATTAAATGTGAACTACTAATTATCTTGACCAGTCATGCCCTCAATTTTTTAAATCTTAATACCTAGAAAGCAAATGAACCTCAGACTTTTACTAACATAAGACCCGCTCTTAGCCCACAAAGGAAACCGTATTAGAATTGGTGATGAAGGAAAGAAACTTAAAAGGCATCACACTGAACTGTTCTCATCTTCTCCTTATGTTGAGTCTGCTGGCCGAAAATATGCATATAATAACTGTGTATCCAGAGCTATACTTTATGCTATCTGTTTTGTAGGTTTGGATCTGATGTGATGGAAAATGTTGCAACCTGGACCAAAAACGTATGCCTTGAAATTTTTCAACGTCACTTGCCAAACTCAAATTGTTTGCCTTCTGGGCAGTCTGAAACGGACTTGTCTGGATGGAGTGTTTTGGATGTTGGGACTGGTAATGGTTTGCTTCTACAGGAGCTGGCTAAGCAGGGGTATGATGAATTTTAGATATTGTGCTTCCTGTTACGTACCAACTCAAATATCATTTGAGAATTTTATCCCAAAATCTTTTGCATTTGGTGCACTTCTCTTTGTATCTTGAGTAGCCTGTTAGATCCTCACGTGTTTGCCTTGTTGCATTATTTGACTGTGGCATTTACATTGGATCTCAAGAAACCTTTTTCAGATTCCACTGTGCTTGAACTTCATATAAATTAAAAGATTTTCTATTTTTGGATCAACTGCATATTCTCTAGATATTTCAGTTAGGGATGACTAAATAGTATTACATAGTGAGGAGATTTAATTAATCAAAACATTCCAACCTCGAAAAGGCAGGTTTCACAATGAATTAGGTATTTTAATAACATGAAGTTCATAGCCTTTAAATTCTCCCTATGTGGGTTTCATAGATAATAGTGTTATTTCCCTTGTGTGGATGGAATCTATATATTTTACGTAAATATGAAGCTCAAGTCTTGGGATAATGGTCATTAGTATTTATTGGTTTGTTATGTTTTTATTAGCACAGAAGGGGTGAGATTTGCGTTTACTGGAAAAATGTTATCTGGACATATCAAAGTTTATTGATTGCCTCTGCCTATAAGTACACCGTAAACGTTGAATCAGAAACATCTGAAAAAGATTAACTTGTGGCATTTTGCATTTAGGTTCAGTGATCTCACTGGAACTGATTATAGTGAAGGAGCAATCGACCTAGCTCGAAGCCTTGCTGATCGTGATGGATTTTCTAATGTTAAATTTCTGGTATGATTTCTATAATCTTTATTTTATTATGGAAACGTGCCATTTACATTTCTCATCATTGCCAGTGTATTAATATTAGTTCTACTAATTATCCTCTTCTGTCAGTCTGTATCGTTACTCTGTATACCCCCAAAAATATCTTCTTGAAGGGGTTAACTTTTGCATCTTCTACTTTCTCTTACTCTGTCCTGATTTTGTATTTATTGCTATTGATGCAATTCTCATAGTATAACTCAGACGACATTTTCTATGCAGAAGATGATCACCTATTAGGACTTCCAAAAATTATTTCTCTTTCTTAGAAACCAAAAGTTTGGCGATTGGTTTATGTCGATATGATGTAATTTTTGTTTTTGATTTAACTGAAAATATGTGGCCTTAAATGGAGTGTAGTAAAAATATGTTCTTATTACCATTTAGTGCATATTATCTACTGTATGTCTCTTGAAGCCAGTTTACTGCATCAGTAAAATTTATCAATTAGAAGCCTACATGATCATTTAATGCCACAACTTTCAACCATGCAGAAGGATGTGGTAAATACATTCTCTAACTTTGAACCTTTTCTTTCGCTCTCTTGTGTTCATGTTGGTAAACTTTGTTCTTGACTATGGTGTAATTAATAGAGCTCGATTTCACATTGGATGTGGATTGTCCGTGTCTCATATGTAGAAAACATGAAGTTTGATTGAACCCATGATCTCAGTTTCCATGAATAAGTCTGAGGTTTTGAGAAGGTATGTTTAACACATGTTTATTTGTCTCGTCGTGTCTTTTCTGACCCTAAAACGAGGAGGGCTGGGATAGATCCAGTTATGAGTTCTTGAGGAAGGCGCAAGCTGGTCATATTTTGTGAAATTCTTTGGGGAGTTTTAGACATCCATAAGAATGCAACCCTTTTAAGTTACGATTGAATCTATTTTAACTAAGAATACAATTCATTACAAAGTAAATCAAAATAATTTTTTGTGAACTGAACTATGTAAGATCTTAGACATTTGCAGTGTTTTAAAAATGGAGTAAGAATGATGGTTATCAAAACAAAATAATTAAACTAAACTTAAAAGTAATTTGTGAATCAATCTGAAGTTTCTAAAAATAATATATGTAAAGAGTCATGGAAATTAAAGAGCTAACACTAATCAGATAATATAGAGTTTGCCAAATGTTTAACGAAAGCTGTTAATCAATTGTCCACAGAGGGTGTTTGTTTAATATGGATCAGATACTACAAAGGGAGTTTTCGCCTAAGACATATTAAATGGATTGAATGAAGTCCTCAAGAGAATTATATATTTGGATGACATTAAATTCTTTGATATGCTTATTTGGGTGCAGAAATATGATTGAGAATGAATATGAGTTTTGTGGTTTAAATGTCAATTTGACATCTTAATGATTTTCCTTTCATTTCCCATCACTTGGGACCAAACACTCCTGCTCAAGTGTTCTTCCCTTTGTAGCTATTTGTTATCCTGTTATTTCTTTGGTTAAATTGACATTTATTCTGTGTGCAAGTTTGACCCTCTTCTCTGCTAAAATGTTTTTCAGGTAGATGATGTTCTCGACACAAAATTAGACCGGAAATTTCAGCTTGTCACAGATAAGGGGACACTTGATGCGATTGGATTGCACCCTGATGGTCATATCAAAAGGTGACAGTTTTTCCTGCGCACTTATACTTCCCCTTGTGTCTCTTAAATAATAATAAATGAAGTAATGGAACTCCATATAAACTTTATGTTCAAGTATTTCAATTATCTCCATTATAGGGTAATGTATTGGGACTCCATAGCAGGGCTTGTTGCTCCCGGTGGATTGTTGGTGAGCATTCGTACTATTATATTCTTTTCTTTGACTACCTTCTTAATATTATTCTAGTTATAATACGCCAAGAGTGGGTTCAAATATCTAAATCTGATGTTTCAAGTTGCGTCTATTGAATGAAATGAATTATTCTCATGATTCTAGTAACCTCATTGGCCTGTTTCAGATTATTACATCGTGCAATAGTACGAAAGATGAATTGATACAAGAGGTGGAGGCTTTCAATCAAAGGACATCCCAAGAACCAGAGACAAACTTTGACCAAGACAGGAACCGAGGGCCTCCATTCCAATACATCGACCACATTCGTTCTTATCCAACTTTTATGTTTGGCGGGTCAGTTGGATCACGTGTTGCAACCGTGGCATTTCTAAGGAATTGATCGTGTAGCTTCTTATGTCTTCTCTCGAACTAAATAGTATTATATAAAGATATTATCATCTGTGATCATGGTATTTGCTAGTGTTTGGAGTAAGTTGTTAATTTGGAGACAACACTATATCACAACATGACTTGAATATTTGATTCTACTTCCTTTTGACCTATAGTTCACGCCTTGGTTTAGCTACCAATGCTTTCTTTATACCCTGATTGTACTTTCTTTGGTTGTGATATAAAATTGGAGATCTTTTTGTATTGGGAGCATAATTTTGTTTGTTTCTTTTATGGGTATCTGAAGTTGGTAATGATAATTTAAAATATATAGTTCATGCCTTGGCTTGGACATTAAGGTTCTAAGAAATTAAGTTTGAAATATTCATAATTATATAAATCAAAATAAAAACTAAAATAACTTTTATAAACTAATAATAATATAGGATTCCTCGTATGCTTAAGGCCTATTTTATAATTAGAATTTACATAAATGGAGGGGGTTTAAATGTTTTTGGACGTGCTGGATTCAATCGGGTCAGGAAAATTGTATTGATACCGGAATTGGAGAGATCAGTTTTTTTTTTTTATTTTTTTATTTTTAAGTTCACTTAATTGAGTATCTTTCCTCAATATTTTTTTGACTGGTCAAACGATATGTACAAATTTTAATTCAATTCAACTAAAATCCAATCCCATACAATAGGAAAAGCAAAAAAAAAAGAATTGAGGATTGAATTAGGTTGGGTTGTTTAAGGCTAACTTGGAGTAATTATTATCCAATAATACAGATTCACTTTAAATATTAGTGATTCGTCATGTGAGGAATCCCATCCAATTCAAACTCAAGTATTCACTTTTCGGATTAAACCCAAATGCAAGAATCATGTCGTTTTTGGACGAATTATAAAATTAATCAAAAGAAATTAGTCCTGTAATCCTGATCCAAAAAGTCAAATCATTTTTTGGTAATAATTAAATATTTATGCAACCTGCTGTCGTATAGCTAACTTTCAACTTTAGCCTTTTAGTATAATAATAGTAGTGGTTATTAGGTAGCACGTTATTAGGTAGCACCCGGCTCATGGCATATGCATGCACCAAACAATCTAACTCTTCATTATGTCTAGTATTCCCTTTTCACGGGAGGAAGAGATATTTATAGGGAGAAAATGCATTTTACGTCCCTTAACTTTCATTAGTCCACAAAATCATGATACTTAATTTTTCATTGAGTTAAATATATCCTATAATTTTTATATACCCGTAATTTTAATCCTATAACTTTCCTATATATACTCATAATTTTGGATCACTTGATCGTAGTTTTAATCCACATTTCCCTGAAAATTGCTGCACTTTTTAATTATTGCCAACTGAGATATTAACTTGGAGGGTTTTGCTAAGTGATTGCCACGTGTCAATTTGTTTCAACCTCACCATTCCAACGTCAGATTAAATTATTATAAGAAAACCAATTTTACCCTGGTTTTTGAAGAAAAGAGAAAGTCAAGAAGAGTTGTGAAAATGGAGGGAAGGAGTTGTGTTTTGCCTTAATTATAAATAAGAAAGGGGAGGGGGCGGGGGGAACTAGAGTATGGTTCTTCCTCCAATTTTATTTGACGTGGCATGGTGAAATGGAAAAAAATTGACGCATGGCAATCATTTTGTTAAAATCCTCAAATCATTCTCTCAATTGACAATAATTGAAAAGCGCAATAATTTTCGACGAACAGTGGACTAAAATTGCAATAAAATAGACTAAATTTGCAGGTATATGAAAATTATCGAATGTATTTAAATCACCGAAAAATTAATTATCCTAACGTCGTGGACCAATACAAATTAAGAGACTTTTCATTCAAACATATTTAACATATTCATTAGTTTATGCATATCTTATTGTAGATATAATATGGTTTAGACAATGAATTCCAATATCAAGTTAATTTACTGGTATTTTTTTTAAAGATGTTGTTGGTCCCAAGTGGTTAGATGAGGTCTAGAGGGGAGGTGAATAGACCTCTAAACTTTTTACAATTTTTAACTTTAAAACCTTTTTGCTAACTTGAACAGACTAAGCTGTTATCAACAGTAGGTTCCTCGGCTGATCGCGAACAAATCTTTGAACAGCTTTGTAGACCACTAAACTGATAGTTACTTAGCTGATTTCGTCAAAATCAGTTTTAATACTTAGAGTACTTTTAGCGGATTTTCAAAGTGTTTTTCACAAGTATCCTCAGTAGTTTGAAAAATGTTTCCCCAGTTTTATAAACTCCTTTTAAGTATTTTTCAAACAGTTAAGTAAAGTGTTTTATGCAATCTTGAAATATGCAAGTAAAAACACACAGAATTTTTATAGTGGTTATATGGATGTAAATATCCTTTAATCCACTCTTCCAAGTCACAAAGATCTTGGGTCATACTAGAAACACAAAGTAACCAGTACACTCTGCTTACGCCTAACAACAAATGAACAGGCCGTAAGTGCGCAGTAAGAAATCACAAAGAAATCCTACTCTCTGAAGTAATATCACTCACTTAGATGGATATCTACTTCTCACAACACTCTGTTTTACAAAATCACTCAGAAGATGTATTTAGCTTTGTTCTTCAACTTCGCTTTTCGTCAACAAATGACTAAGCTGATGAGTGAGCTGTTCTTGAGACTTAAAGAGTTCTGCTTCGAAAATTCTCTCAGAAAGTGTGTTGTTCTTCTTTCTCTTCGTCTCTTTCAGCTATTTATACTTGAGGTTTGAAAAATGTCCATTGAAGAGAGAAAAGATTCAAATTCCTCGAGTACTGGTCCTTAAAATCCGCGAACGGCTCTTTTGCAGTCTGTCCGTACTGTCAACAGTACTATTCTGCAGGCAGCATTAAATGCACCCAGCTGATGCGAAGCATTTCTTCAATCATTTGTCTTTAATATCCTTGTACTTCAGCATTTATTACTTCCAGGGGCATTTATTACCGTTGGGAAGACTTTATGAATCTTTCCACTTGGCTGACGAAAGTGCAAGTCTGATGACGAACTAGGCTGATCTCAAACTTGAACAAATCTGATTTGAGTCGGCTGATCTTCATCAGTCTGATATCTTTCCTTCAGCAGATCAGAAGTCTTGGACCTTGAAATATTGACTTTTCTGATGTCTTCTATACTTAGTCAAAATTCCTTCAAAAGGGACATCAGCTAAGTTACTCCATACTTAGCCGATTTTGAAGTTTTGGAATCCTTCAAAACCTCCCTTATCAAATTGTCTTCAGTGTTCTTCATCTTCATCCTTATCCAACAATTTTCCCCTTTTTGATGATGACAAAACTTCAGCTAAGTACCTCTTAAAACCTATGCTAAAGATTGTAATCCTCAAAAATTTTCTGAGATAGAAAATGATATGTTGGAAAAACTTGACTTTTATTGATAATGCAAATATTACAAGTACAAGTTTTCAGATAAGATTTCTGAAGAACAGATAAAATAAACTGATTACAAAAGATGTTTAAATTGTCTAACTATCAGCTCCTTCATCAGATTCTTCTAACACTTCTTCATATTCATAAGAAGACTCTTCATCGTCTTCTTCTTCTTCTTCATCATCAGCTTCTTCATCCAGGAGAATGTTTGCTTTGGCAGCATCCATCTTTTCTTTAAGTTGCTGCTCCTTCAAAAGCTCCATTGCTTTCCTGGCTGATTAAGTGTTTTTGTACTTGGTCAACGGCTCTGTTTGATCTTCAGTAGAGTCCTTGGCTTCAGCCATCACTTTATCAGTTTTGACTTTTTCCTTAGTCTCTTCTTCAGACTTTTCTTCACCCTGAACCTTTCCAACTATTTCAGCAGTCTTGGTCTCAGCAGTCTTAGTCTTTTCAGTAGTTTCTTCAGTCTCCTTAGTTTCATCAGCAGCAGCAGTATTTTCCTTAGCTGATTCTTCCCTTTTATCTTCCCCCTTTTTGTCATCATCAGACTTGATGACATCTTGAGGTTGAGCAGCAGGGTTGAGTACAACAGTTGGAACTTTCATTGCAGCACATAGAGTCTTCAGATTCTGATTCACTACATCATGACTTGCTGTTAAGTGATGAAGAGTTGTACTGATGTTGTCAGTTTGATCATTGAAGTAGTCAATATTAAGGTTCATTGTTGCAAGTTCATTGTGTAACTCATTCTCAGCGTTTGAGACTTCTTGCAACATCCCTAAGTTAACTTCCTTCTCTTCTTCACTGACTTTGATGAAGGTTGCAGTTAAGTCAGCTATCTTGTGCTCAGCTCTTTGTAAGGCAGCATGAAGGTGATTTACATCAGCCTTCACATCTTCCACATTCCTGTTCATGTCATTTAGGCTGTGCACTAACTGCAAAGAGTTGTCTTGAGGTATAGGGAGACTAGTGATTTCAGTCTTGATGATCTTTTCAGTTGACTGTTGCACAGTTTCCCGCTGAAGTTTGTTGGACTCTGCCAACTCTGCTTTGAGTTCTTTCTTCAGCTCCTCTTTCAACTTTGTCAGCTGCTGGATGTGCTTCTCTTCCAGTTCCTTTACTGAATTTTCCATTAGCATCTGGAAAGCTTCCATCAGTGATGAGTGTTCATCACTTGATGAAGCAGAAGCAGCAGCTTCCTTTTCTTCAGTCTCCTGGTGGACAGGGACGTCTTCCATTTTAGTCTCCTGATGATCTTCAGAAGCCTTAGCATTCCACTCAAGTGCTAAGGTTTTATCAGCTTTCTTGTGCTCATCAGTGACATCATCATAGAACAGATCAGTGATCGTGCCATCATCATTGAAGCAGGTTGTTTGACGTATCTGCCTAACAATGATCCAAGGGTTTACAAAGGCATTATTTCCCTTGGGCACTTCACTGAACTCCTTCACTTCCTTGCCAAAAATTACATGCTGAATACTTGGCAGCTGAGGCATTTCACTTGAATGTCCCTGCTGATATCTTGACCTTTCTACCCATCTCTTCAAGGCAGTCATAACAACAATGTTTATGGCCCTTTCTTCAGCATTATCAGACTTCCTCCTTTTGGCAGGCAGGGAGTTTTTAATTTTCTTGGCCTCCTCCAGTGCAAATTCTTTTGCATATTTATGCATGACATCTCTGACATAACTGGGATCTAAAGCCTTCTGAATAGAGTTTGTCCTTAGCCAATTTAGAACCCATTGTTCTTCATCAGCTAGCTCCTTCAGATTTTGAAGTTCTGCTATAGATTTGTTCAATCTGTTGTCTCTCCAACTGATGTATCTTGGCTTTTCCTGATTGAACAGAGTCTTCAGCATAAACTTCTGGTCATAATAAGCCAAAGATTTTTCAAATCTTTTGAAGAGCTCCTTATCAGCATAAACAATATCAAATTCTCTTCTGACTTCAAATTTGGCCTTTGGCTTGGCCTCTCCTGCAGGCATCTTTGGTTTCTTAGGCTTGTTCTCATCATCAGCAGCCTCATTTATCTTTATGCCTTCGCCATGGACAGGTCCATGAGCATCAGTTTTGCTGAGCTCTATGACCAATGCCAATTCAGCATCCTCAGCAGCTTTCCTTTCTGACTCAGACATTTTCCTTCTGGCTTCATCTTTTGCTTCTTGAACTTTGCTCAGTTCAAGTGCCTTCTTCTCTTCCATCTCATCCTGTTTTCTCTGTTCAGCTTCTTCCCTCTTCTTTTTGTCAGCTTTATAGACCTTCTTTCTCTTAAGCAAAATTTTTCTTTTTCCTTTATCAGCTGGAGCAGGGGCTGGACCAGCAGATGAGATAGGTGCAGCAGCAATATGATGGATGATCATAACATCTGGATCATCCTGAGGTTTGGCAGCCTCAACCGTTGGTTTAGCTTGAGTCATCTGTTGCTCATCAGATTGGTTAGCATCAGAAGCCTCATCAGCTCCAATAGGTCTTTCAGCAGTTTGAAGAATTTGCCTCACCACATTTGCCAAGTTAGCAGGTTCTTCAATAGTTATCTACTTCTTTGCTGTTTTCTTCAATACTCCCTGAATGGGTCTTGAAGCAGCAATGTCTTTTATTTGACTCCTGGTCCTATGAGAAACATTCTCATCAGGAGCTTGATCAGATGGTGTCCTTGAAGATGATGCAGGGGACACATTCCTGTCATCAGTAGTGGTTAAGTCAACAACCTTGTTGCCTTCAACAACCTCCACTTTCTTCATTCTCTTGGGAGTCTTCTCCTTAGGCTTTTCAGCAGCCTTCTTTTGTGTCTCAACAGCTAACTCAGCTGTTTTGACCAATCTTCTCGGCCTCTTGGCAGGAACAACCTTTTGTTCCTCATCTTCAGGCTCATCAGCCTTTCTCTTCAGAACAGGCAAGTACTTGGACATTGCCTTAGATTTGTGGATCTCCTTTCCATTCGTCATAACACAGCCCAGTTTTGACAGCAGGTAACTGAGTGTGATCCTGTGGTTGGTTTGAGGAGTTTTCCCTTTCTTGACCTCAAGAAAACCAGCCAAGATGTGCCAGACTATAATGGACCAGTTGACTTCCAGCCCATAGTAAATGGCAGCCATGATGCTGAAACGCTTCATTGGAACAGCATCTAGAGAGAAGGTGCAGTTTTCAATCAGTTTTGCAACCATATCAGTCATCCACTGATATTCGTCCTTTAGTTGTCTCTTTTTAATATTGCCAGACAACATTTCTCCCTCTTTGGCGCAGATCGCCCAGAATTGTTGGTGCCTATATTCAGTCAGCACAGTGACGTCGTGTTGTCCTCTGTTAGGAAGACCAAACGTTTCGTGAAGAACAGCAGGTGTAATGACCACAGATTTGTCTCCGACTGTCGCCTTGATTTCCAAAGTAGAGAAATCAGCAGTTGCGTTTTTGTAGTACTCCATTACTTGATCTGTCCAGATTACCCCTTCATTATACTCCATGAAGTTAACCAGCAGAGCAGTTTTGAACTTTTCAAGCAGTTCCTTCATCAAATCCGTTCCAGATTGATAGTATGACTCGTACACTAAGAACATACCTTCAGCAGCCATTGTAATCTGTTGAGAGATTAGAGAGACAAGAGGAAATTTGCAGAAAGATTACAAGTATTTTCTCACAAGTGCTTTTGAAATTTTAGGGTGCGTAAAGAACTACACGTCTGATTCAGATTGGGATTTATAGAGTTAGGGTATTTCGGTTTCCGTGATACCAGCTAACCGTTAGATTCGTTTCTTGTCAGTGCTGATCGTGCGGCGTCAGTTACGACCTTTCAAATTCAAATCGCATTAAATGAGGAGCGGGAAAAGTACCGCTCTTCTGTCACTTGTAAAAGCGTGTTTTGAAATAAAACGTTTTAAACAGTAAGCTTTTACACAAGCGATCAGATGAGTAAAATAAATACTTATCTGATGGACTACTGTCCTGATGACACAGTTGTTATCAGTGAAAGCCAATAGCTGATAACCTTCCTCAGCTGTTTGTCAATCCAGCTAGATAATAATTCTTCAAGACTTTGATCTTCTGTTGAAAACATAACTTCAACTAACTGTCATTAACAAATTTCATCTTTTAATCAGAAGTACCGCAAGTTTTACACGTTCCCCCTGACTTTAAGAATTCATAAGTTAACTAGTCTGTTGATAGTTAATCCCCGAAAATGAATCAGATGAGTAAGCTGTTGAACTTTAGTCTTCTGATAAGTTCCCCCTCAGCTTATGCATCCAATTTTAATAAACCTAGTTCAGCTCTTAGAGTAGAAAACCTTGTCTCACTTAGAGGTTTTGTGAAGATGTCAGCAATCTGATTTTCAGGAAACACATATTCTATCATGACATTTCCTTTCTCCACATGATCTCTAATAAAGTGATGCTTGATCTCAATATGCTTAGTCCTTGAATGACTTGTAGTATTCTGGGTAAGGCTGATTGCACTTGTATTGTCACATTAGATTGGTATTCCACTGATTTTGATATTGTAGTCTTCCAGTTGATGCTTCAACCATAAGATTTGTGCACAGCAAGCTCCAGCAGCTATGTACTCAGCTTCAGCAGTTGATATGGATACTGAAGTCTGTTTCTTACTCATCCATGAGATCAGACGACTACCTAAAAATTGACAGGCACCTGTTGTGCTCTTTCTATCAATTTTGCAGCCAGCAAGGTCAGAATCTGAATATCCAATCAGCTCAAATCCAGATTCTCTAGTATACCACAATCCCAATTCTTGAGTGCCCTTAATATATTTCAATATTCTCTTGGCAGCTAAGAGATGAGATTCTTTAGGATTTGATTGAAATCTCGCACAGACCCCAACAGAGTACATGATATCAGGTCTGCTTGCTGTTAGATATAACAGTGACCCAATAATGCCTCTGTATTTGGTTATGTCCACTGATTTGCCATCTTCATCTTTATCCAAACGAAGACTTGTAGACATTGGAATAGTAGCAGAAGAGCTAGTTTTCATACCAAATTTCTTGAACAGATCCTTTGTGTATTTTGCTTGGCTGATGAAAATTTCATCAGGCAACTGTCTAACTTGCAATCCAAGAAAATAATTAAGTTCTCCCATCATGCTCATTTCAAACTTGTTCTGCATCAGCTTTGAGAACTTATCACACATCTGTTGGTTAGTTGAACCAAAAATAATATCGTCCACATAAATTTGCACAAGCAAAATATGTTCTTCCCATTCAATAGTGAACAAGGTCTTGTCAACTTTACCTTTGCGAAATCCTTTGATTAAAAGAAAATCAGATAAGGTATCATACCATGCTCTTGGAGTCTGTTTCAGTCCATAGAGGGCTTTCTTCAGACGATACACCTTGTCTCCTTCTTGATAGACTTCAAAACCAGGTGGTTGTTCAACGTAAACTTCTTCTTGCAATTCTCCATTGAGAAAAGCTGATTTCACATCCATCTGATAGACTGTGAAATTCTTGTGAGCAGCATAGGCAAGAAAGAGTCTAATTGCTTCTAATCTTGCTACTGGTGCAAACGTTTCATCAAAGTCAATGCCTTCTTCTTGGCAGTAACCTTTGGCCACTAATCTTGCTTTGTTTCTGGTGACTTCACCATCTTCATTCATCTTATTACTGAATACCCATTTAGTGCCAATGACTCTTTGATGACTTGGTCTAGGAACTAAGTACCAAACTTCATTCCTTTCAAATTGATTCAGCTCTTCTTGCATAGCTTCAATCCAGTTGGAATCGCTAAGAGCTTCTTCAATCTGTTTGGGCTCAATTTGAGATAGGAAGCTGACAAACATTGCATCACCTGCAGCAGCTCTCCTTGTCTTCACTTTATCCAAAGGATCACCAATCACCAGCTCTGGTGGATGATTCTTGAGCCATCTTAGATCAGGTTGCAAATCATAATGTTGTCCTTTGTTTTGATCTTGCAACACTACTATTGGAGTTCCAGTAGTAGTCTGTTGAACTTCTCTTGTCTGTTGAACAGTCTCTGGTCTATCAGCTGTTTGCAACTCGTCTGTTAGACAATCAACACTGTGATTTTGAACAGCACTTGAGTTATCAGCTGGGTTGAGATCAGGTAGTATGATGGGAACATATTATTCATTCCTTCCAACATTCAACTTCTGTAAATCAGTAGACAGATCTTGATTAATACTTTGATTCTTTTCAGAAGATTGACTTGGTTCATCAAATACTACATGAATGGATTCTTCTATTAGTAATGTTCTTTTGTTAAAGACTCTATAAGCTTTACTAACAGTAGAGTATCCTACGAAGACAGCTTCATCAGCCTTTTCTGCAAATGCAGTAAGGTGATTTTTCCCATTGTTTAAAACATAGCATTTACAACCAAATATCTTAAAATAATGAATGTTTGGCTTCCTGTTGTTCCAAACTTCATATGGAGTCTTGTTTTGGTGCTTTTTGATCATGCATCTGTTCTGGGTAAAACATGCTGTGTTTGTTGCTTCTGCCCAAAATCTTTGTGGCAGCTTAGCTTCAGCTATCATGGTTCTGACAGCTTCCTTCAGTGTTCTGTTTCTCCTTTCAGCAACACCATTCTGTTGAGGGGTTCTAGCAGCTGAATACTCATGATGTATTCCTTTGAGATTACAATACTCTTCAACAGTAGAGTTTGTAAACTCTGTCCCTCTATCTGATCTGATCTTCAATATCTTTATGCTTTTCTCATTCTGGATCAGTTCCATCAGATTAGTAAGATGTTCCTTGGTTTCACTTTTCTTCTTCATGAATATCACCCAAGTATATCTTGAATAGTCATCCACAACAGCTAGGCAGTATTTCTTTCCACCATTGCTGACAGGATCAATGGGTCCAAATAAGTCCATGTGTAGCAGCTCCAATATTCTTCCAGAAGATTGATGCTTCTTGATTTTGAATGATGACTTGATTTGTTTACCCTTCTGATATGCGTCACAAAGCTTATCTTTGCTCATGACTGTTTAAGGAATCCCTTCTACCAAATCATTCTTTATTAATCTGTTGATGGTCTTGAAGTTTAAATGATTCATCCTTTTGTGCCATAGCCAACTAACTTCACTTGGGGTTGATGCCACCAAACAAATGTTTGAATTCTTGTCAGCAGAATTCCAGTCGACTATGTAGACATTCCCTTGTCGTCTTCCAGATAAAATTACCTTCTTTGTACCAATCTGTTCAACATAGCACTTATCTATTGAGAAGATGACTGAATATCCTTTGTCACAAAATTAACTTATGCTCAGCAGATTATATTTGAGGCCTTTAACATATGAGACGTCAGATATCTCTATGTTTCCTCTGATCAGTTTTCCTTTAGCTTTAATCTTGCCTTCTTTGCTGTCCCCAAAAGTAACCTTTGGACCATCCACAAAAACTGCATCAGTCAGCTCATGTATGTTTCCACACATGTGTCTTGAACAGCCACTGTCCAAGTGCCAGATTTTCTCTACTTTACTCCTACTCCTAATCCTAACCTACAACACAAAATAAAATTGTTTTAGGTACCCTTATTGAGAGGGTCCTGAAGGATTAGTTCCACCTTTGACAACTCAAGATGATGAAGTCTTAGGCTTCTGAGTTTCAACAGGAGTATGAACAGCTTTGCCTTTACCACGTTCATCAGATTTGTCATATTGTTGATGATCAGCATGATAAGGATAATGTTCAAATGCAGAGTAAGATGCATGATATGGAGGATATGCATGCATTGGATGAGCAGAATATGGTGCATAGTAAGTTGGAAATTGAGGTGCATGATACATAGGATGATATGCAGCAGGTTGCACATAATAAGACTCATTTCCATACCAAGCATTTTGATTTTTCTTATTCTTATGCTTCTTTGGTTACTAGTTGCTTGCTCATTAACAGACGACTTAGTTTTATCACTAGTCTGATTAGTTTTAGCCTTGTCAGAGGAATTCCTAGGACTCTTCTGTTTAGGCTTACTAGTCTGTTTTCCTACACTAGGCTCTTTGCTCTTTTTAGCCTTAGGAGTTTTCGTCTCCTTTAATACTTTCTCAGGTGAAGCAGGTTTAGTAGTCTGAACATACAGTATGACCTTACTATGTCAGCTGATATAAATTTTTCAGTATGGTTCAGTTCTAACTTATCCTGATCTAAAGGTGTCTTCTGTTTACTAGACATGTGAGTGGATGCAACATATGACTTCTCATGAGACTCAATAACTTTCTCAAGCTCAATGATTTTACCCTTATAGACTTCACATTCAGCTTTCAGAGATTCATGTTCTTGCTCAAGCTGTTTGTACTCAGCTGATTCTTTAGGCTTTTCAGCTTTAAGTTTCAGTGAGTTGTTTTGCTCTTTTAGCAATATCATATCTTCCTTAAGCTTTTTAAATGCATCAGCAATGCTAGTATTGTCGAGCATCATTTGTTCAAATGAATTAAATAATTCATTATCAAGAGGACTTACCTCATCATCCTCAGAGTTATCAGATTCCTTGGCCATCAGGCAGAGAAGAGCAGGGCTCTCTTCATCAGAAGATTCTTCATCAGAAGTGTCTGAATCTGAATCAAATGAGTAGACAACAACTAGCTTTTCTGCTTCAGCTACCAGCACCTTTCCTTTTTGATGCTTTCTTTCTTTTCTGATTCTCTTTTCTTCTTCTGTATACTTCTCAGCTTTAGGATATGGGCAGTCTCTGACCCAGTTTCCTGCAATTATAGCACATCATTTTGGATTTATAAGAATCCTTATCCTGAGAAGAAGAAGTAGGGTTAGAAGTAGAAGCATTTTTATATTTGTTCTTCATTTTCGTCTGTAGAACTTTTTGAAGTTATTCATCAGCAATGCAACGTCTCCAGCAGTGTACTCCTTTTTGTTTAGTAGTGTGGCTTCATCAGATGAGTCCACATCTTTGCTTTTGTGAGCTGGCCTTCTGGGGTTTTCAGCAGCAACAAGTGCAACTGTGGGACTTGAAGTTGAGGTTTCTTCAACACCCATTCTTGGCAGTTTATACTCGTACGCCTTGAGTACTGAGAACAGCTCGGTGAGAGAAATCTTGCCCAGATCTCTTGACTCTTCCATGGCTGTCACCTTCATGTTGAACTTTGGAGGTAGGCCTTCAGAACTCTGACGGTTATCTCCTTGTCCGTGAAGGTTTTTCCAAGCTTTAAAACTTCATTTAATATCCTTGTAAACATTGTGTCCATCTGGTCAATGGTTTCCGCAGACTTCATCTTGAAGTTATCCAGCTTTTCCAGAGCAACACTCAGCTGATGCTCTTTGATGGCGTCGTTTCCTTCGCTCATGTCACGAACCTTATCCCACATCTCATTTGCAGTTTTGCAATGTTTGACTTTATCAAACCGATCATTGTCCAGGGCTTTGGTCATGATGAAACGGCCAACTTTATCCAGATTGAACAGCTTTATTTCTTCGGCTGTCATCTCTGTTAAATCTTTTTCCACCACTAATTCAGCTTCATCAACTATGATAGTCTTGGTGAATTTGAATGGACCTTTTATGATACATGTGTACATGTTATCATTATAAGCAGCTAGAAAAATCTCCATTCTGATTTTCCAGTCTTCAAATGACATACCAACAATGTGGGGAACATGGCTGATACAGTCCATTTTTTAAAAAGTTTTTGTTTTTCAAAAAAGATGCTCTTTTGAAAAGTTTTAAAAAACTTTTGAAAAACACTTGGATCAAGCTCGTTGATCAGGCAGCTGATTCAAATGAACCACCTGCTCTGATACCACTTGTTGGTCCCAAGTGGTCAGATGAGGTCTAGAGGGGGAGGGGGATGGGGGGGGGGGGGGGTGAATAGACCTCTAAACTTTTTACAATTTTTAACTTTAAAACCTTTTTGCTAACTTGAACAGACTAAGCTGTTATCAACAGTAGGTTCCTCGGCTGATCGCGAACAAATCTTTGAACAACTTTGTAGACCACTAAACTGATAGTTACTTAGCTGATTTCGTCAAAATCAGTTTTAATACTTAGAGTACTTACAGCGGATTTTCAAAGTGTTTTTCACAAGTATCCTCAGTAGTTTGAAAAATGTTTCCCCAGTTTTATAAACTCCTTTTAAGTATTTTTCAAACAGTTAAGTAAAGTGTTTTATGCAATCTTGAAATATGCAAGTAAAAATGCAAGTAAAAACACACAGAATTTTTATAGTGGTTATATGGATGTAAATATCCTTTAATCCACTCTTCCAAGTCACAAAGATCTTGGGTTATACTAGAAACACAAAGTAACCAGTACACTCTGCTTACGCCTAACAACAAATGAACAGGCCGTAAGTGCGCAGTAAGAAATCACAAAGAAATCCTACTCTCTGAAGTAATATCACTCACTTAGATGGATATCTACTTCTCACAACACTCTGTTTTACAAAATCACTCAGAAGATGTATTTAGCTTTGTTCTTCAACTTCGCTTTTCGTCAACAAATGACTAAGCTGATGAGTGAGCTGTTCTTGAGACTTAAAGAGTTCTGCTTCGAAAATTCTCTCAGAAAGTGTGTTGTTTTTCTTTCTCTTCGTCTCTTTCAGCTATTTATACTTGAGGTTTGAAAAATATCCGTTGAAGAGAGACAAGATTCAAATTCCTCGAGTACTGGTCCTTAAAATCCGCGAACGGCTCTTTTGCAGTCTGTCCGTACTGTCAACAGTACTATTCTGCAGGCAACATTAAATGCAGCATTAAATGCACCCAGCTGATGCGAAGCATTTCTTCAATCATTTGTCTTTAATATCCTTGTACTTCAGCATTTATTACTTCCAGGGGCATTTATTACCGTTGGGAAGACTTTATGATCCTTTCCACTTGGCTGACGGAAGTGCAAGTCTGATGACGAACTAGGCTGATCTCAAACTTGAACAAATCTGATTTGAGTCGGCTGATCTTCATCAGTCTGATATCTTTCCTTCAGCAAATCAGAAGTCTTGGACCTTGAAATATTGACTCTTCTGATGTCTTCTATACTTAGTCAAAATTCCTTCAAAAGGGACATCAGCTAAGTTACTCCATACTTAGCCGATTTTGAAGTTTTGGAATCCTTCAAAACCTCCCTTATCAAATTGTCTTCAGTGTTCTTCATCTTCATCCTTATCCAACAGATGTTTTCTTTATACTTTTCTTAACTTTTACATGTTAGATTTAAATTTAGTTAGGATACTTAACTTTTTGATAAATTAATTTAATTAGGATACAATATTATTGAATACTGTCAATTTTGGATTGACTATAAGACATTAGTTACATAAGACTATATAAATTTTCTGTTTACATGGATCACTTATAATTTATAAAATATAACAATTAGCATAAAACTTTTAAAATTAATAAGATATTACAAACATTACAAATAATTCACGTGGATAAAATTGAAAATTTTAGGGGCAAACAACTAATTGTGAGAAGGTGATAAACATGAAAGAGATTTTTATAATACCCAATACGTGAGGTGATTTTTTGTAATTAAACTTTACCTCAAGAGGTAGGGGTATCCGTAATTCACCCTAGAATTTAATTTAATTAGGATACACTATTATTGTTACTGATAATTTGAATGTTGTCAATTTTTGAATAATTATAAGAAATTAGTTACATAAATCAATATAAATGTTCTGTTTATTACCTCCTAATACATAGAATTTCCCCGGGGTTCATCCCCCAGCCAACATCCTGTCACTATCACTAAGACTAAATTTATTATCGATGCATATGCATCCATGTAATTTGCCAACCTTTGTATTATGACCATCTATATCATTGTAGCTAGTACACTATTAAGCTATTGATGTATTAATTCATTGAGAAATTTGAGTTAAGATTGGCTTAATCTCACTTTGCACCCTACAAACCACTATTTCAATTCAGATTGCTCATTCAACCATTTTTAGTCCATTTAAGTCGTCTGAGCAAGGGTAAATCCGTCCATTCACATTATTAACCACCCCAATTTTCCTTAAAAAATGGACAAAATTGACATATCACCATAATAACTTAAAATAAAAAAGGCTGAAAAATAGAAACAAGTTTTATGGGTACTATATTCTCAATTTCTCCTCTTTCTTCTTCTTCAAATCCAGTCCAGTGCAGTCTTTTTTTCTTTTTTATGTTTGAAGAAAAATGTGTTAGGTGTTAAGAAAAGAGAATGTATTGTGTTTACCATATAAGAAATTTCTCATCTTATTTACGAATTGATTCTCATTTTCGTTAACAACTCTATTATACTTGTTTGTAGAATTAGTAATTAGGGATAATTAGGAATAACTACATGTACATAATTAGAATTACTCTAGGATAGTTTCAATAATTATATGTAAAGTGAAAAAGAAAAAGGGGGCACTGGAATCGACTTGAAAAAGAAAGATGAGAAATTGTTTTTGGGGGAATTGGGGTACTTAACAATGTGAATGGACAAATATACCCTTACTCCGACAACTAAAATGGGCTGAAAATGGTTGAGGGTGCAGTCTAAAATGAAATTGTGGTTTGTAGGGTGCCAAGTGAGATAAATTTTTTTATAGGATGCAAAGTGAAAAATTCTCCTATTTATAGGGTGAAAAATGCTCCTATTTATAAGGAGCAAAGTGGGATTAAGCCAATTAAAATTTGTTTCGTTAAAACTCAAATTATTTAACATATAATACACTTATTTTGTAATTATAAGAAGCATTCATATATACACGAATGTGATCAATTATGTAGCTTACACATATATATATAATTAAATACGTAAATTAAAGAGTAAATCGCGCGAATTAACTTTTGCACTTTCATCTCTCTTAAAAATTTTATAGTAGATTGGTCCCTCTTATCAATGTAGTATATCACATTCATCCCTTTTATAACACATTCGTTCCTCTTAAATTTTTTATAGCAAATTCGTCCTTCTTATCAATGTAGTGTCACACATTAGTCCCTCTTAAATACAAAATACATAACTTAAATTTGAAATACTAAAGTGGACAAAAGTTGATGTACTTATAGGGACTAATGTGTTACACTATATTGATAAGAGGGACGAATTTGCTTAAAAAAATTTAAGAGGGAATAATGTGTTATAAGAGGGACGAATGTGATACATTACATTGATAAGAAGAACCAATCTGCTACAAAAAATTTAAAACGAACGAATATCCAAGATTTGACTCATAAGAAGACCAAAAATGCTATGCACTCTAAATTAAACTCTACGTATTGCCTTCAAGACTTGCACGCAATTAAAGTTTTACCAAATCCATACTTTAAAGAATCATCCTTTCAGTTACAAATTAAACACATGATTAATTATATAAAGAGGCACCAAAAAGAAAAGAAAAAAGAAAGATAAATACAATTTTTTTTGATAGGATAAAATACAATTTTTTTTTTTATCATAACCAAAACGTATGAAGATTGGGTTTATGAACCCAAAACAATCTAAATGTATTTATACACACAAAGAAATAATTAATTATCCTATGTGCCTATATAAAAGAAATGATAATTAATTGAGTGAATCGCACTTTCGTCTTTCTTATGGATCAACTTTTTCACATTTGTCCCTCTTAATTTTTTCGCAATAGATTCATCCCTCTAAACAATATAGTGTAACACATTCGTCCCTCTTAAATTTTTCATAGCAAATTAATCACTCTCATCAATGTAGTGTAACACTCGTCCCTCTTTAATCCAAAATACATTCATTTTCGTCAATTTGAGAATGTATTTTGAATTTAAGAAGGACACATATGTTACACTACATTGATGAGAGAGACGAATCTACTACGAAAAATTTAAGCGGAACGAATTTATTACGAAAAATTTAAGAGGGACTAATATGCAAAATTTGACCCATAAGAGGACAAAAAATGTGATTTGCTCTAATTAATTTATATGAATTAATAGAGAAAAAATGAAGAGGCAAAAAGTGAAAGTGAGAATTGTTAGACCAAAAGTCCCCAAAATGTTGCCCACAATTTGATAAAACTGAAGTACCATTTCGTCATCTCTTTTGCGTTTGAGATCATACAAAGGTTCAAAATTCCATCCTGATTTAGCTACACAACACCTCTCCAACCTCTCTTCGCTCCTAAGTTCTTCAATTCTTTCCCTTAAAATGCGCAATTTTGCATCCACAATATTATTATCATTTCTTGATTTCCCTTTAATCATCAAAAAACAAAACACTATTTAATATTATAGAAAAAATTAATATTGATAGATAATGATTTTAGGGATTTATTTTGTATACCTTCTTGATCTTTGTAGCTTTGAGCTCTAACTCGAAAGGATTGATGATGACATATAAATCTAGATTTCTTCTTGCATGGGAGAATTGCTGTGAAAATCAGGTTGTAATAATTTGGTGAAGAAGCCATTATTTTACTATACTACATATAGAGAAAGAAAATATATTTACATATATAACATGGGTATGAAGTTAAATGATAGAAGGAGGAATGTTTTATGGAGGTTGATTGTGTTTTATTTAAAAGTTGGGTTGTTGAGAATTCTATGAATGAGTCAATACATTTTATAATGATATGCCAAACTAGCTAGCTATGTTTATTAACCGTTAGATCAAACTTGATTGCAATTAATAAATATAAAAATACTTAAGTTATGATTGAATGATAAAGTTAAATGCACAAAACCCCACGTATTATGCGAAACTTGCAAACACTAATTTATAAAAGAATTCTCTCTCAACTCTATAAAAATTGAAAAATAGTTTACCTTAATTTGACATAGAATAATATATCTCTTACCATATTTCTTTTCTTTCAATTATTTCTTACAAGAAATCTGTCATTTTACTAAATATAATTTACTATTCATTTCATCTCTAAAAATTGAGGAATCTAAAAAATCATTCAAAGCCCTAAAACCACAATTAGAAAACTCAAAATAACAGGTCCTTTATGAGTGTTATTCATTATTATCTAAGAATCCCCTTGTATGTTTATATTTTAATTAAAAACATATGCTTCCTCCTTCATTCTTTTCTATTCCTTTCACTTTTTACACGGAGTTTTATGTAAAAGTTATAAAGGTAAAACTTTTAGGTATTTTTACATATATCCCTTTAAAAGTAATTGTTGAAATTAGTGGTGTCAAATCACTACTTTATATGAGAGATATTGTTGGGAAAAATAATTTCATTTATAAAAAAGAGTGTTATTTAGGGACATTCCAAAAATGAAATAGTAGTAAAAATTTATGGACAAGGAAAATATTATTATTGATGTAAAAGAGTCAAGGTAATATCGATTAACATGTTATCAATAAATACCCAAAAAAAAAAAAAAACTTCAAAATGACTTATTTAGATGTTCGTCCAATCTCAGCGGCGACCGATTTAATCATTTGCCTTAATTAGAACCTTAAATTATAATTACTGTTGTTTTCTGTTGTTGTTTTCTATTGTTGTATATATTAGTTGTCTTTTTCACTTTAATTTTATAATAATAATAATAATAATAATAAGTATTGTGGAGGTGATCGGAGGCTGTTTGTGTTTTCTTTTAAAAGGCCAAAATTGTTGAGAACTAATATATGAGCGGTGCTAAGTCAATACATTTTATAATGATATTACAAACGAGCTAGCTGTATATATGTTAATTTCTTAACTGTGATGATCAGCTCATGCATTTAATAAATCAAATTATTCGCCAATACTTAAACTTTGAATGATGAGGAGTTTTTTTTATGATTAATTACTTTATTTACTAATTAGAAAATCTCCTTATATGTTGTTTCAAGGGTGCGTCTAAAATGAGATTCGAGGGACGGGAAGCACATAAGATAACATTTAACTTGGTGCTACATGTCCTCTTAAAATTTAAATTTAAATAATACATTTTCTTAAATACAAAATTACCCTTTTTTAAATCTTTCAACGAGACGAAATCATCCTTTTTAAATCTTCAGTTAACTTAATCGCTTTTTTTCAACAAAAATAAAGAAATATTGGGGAGAATCATCAAAATTGATCCTTGGGAAGCTTATCAAAATTAGGGTAGACATTTTGATACGGCTTTTCTGAATCACCTCTTCTAATATGACGTTGTCGAAGTGGATAGCGATTTAGCAGACAATTTGATACGGCTATGAAGATAAAGAGTAAGAGGTAAGAAAATCTTTCAATTTTGTTGCTTCAATTTCTCCAATATAGTATTATGGTGGTGGTTGTGTCATGTTCCTCATGTTTTAAACTGCAATAGAAACATGTATAATTTCGTATTCATTAAAGAGAAAGTATTTCAATTATGCATCCAATTTGGCATTTTAGTGTTATATATGTTCTACAAATATATATATATATATATATATATATATATATATATATATGAACCACCGAAGACATGTGCAAAAAGGCATATTTAAGCACTTCTCCTTAAGAATGTTGCTTTATCTCCATAAATTTGAAGACATGGAGCAAATATAGGCTTAATTGAATATAACAGACATGAATATTATTGAGCTGTTTGTTTGGTGTTTGAGAAAGTAGTTTGGGAGAGTATGTTGGTGTCTAACAATCTGTGTGCTTAAATATTTTGATCTAACACAAAAAATAGTGAGAAATACTTACTTGTATCGAAACCAAATATCACTTCAATCTTTACGTCAAAAATGAGGAAATTAGACTGAGGCTTGCCAAAACAAATTTCCTTAAGACAATATTTTCGGGGTTGCCACGGTGCATATAGTTTGATTCCCGGTAGTCTCCCAAGATACAACAGTCTGTTGTTCATTATTTGCACAAATAATGAACCCACGGCGAATCGAAGCAAATAGAAGATTTGACATAATTTTAAAGTAGAGAAGAGAGTAATTTTTTATTATTGTCTGAAAAAGGGATACTTAATTGGCCAGATTAAGTCTCCTATTTATAGGCACATAAATGTCTATTCGCAAGAGACACATCACTTGGATTGCACTGTCTCGGTCCAAAGGGTACCTCTTCAGATCGAACAGACGCAACCCCTTAATTACTCTCAACTAATTTTATTCACATATAAATTGTAAAATCCAACAATCCCCCACATGAATAAAATAGTTCTTCGTGTCCTGTATCACAGGAAATATTATGTCGAAGTATTCTTTAGGTATAATACTGCATCGGAATAGGTGAAATATTTCATCTTGAACCTTCCCTAGTTAAAGCTTATCGGATTTACTTAGCCAATCGGTAAAATATTTCATCTTGAGCCGTCGGCTGTTGGTGTAAACCAAGACAATAAACTTAACACTGCATTAAACCGATTTGCTTCAAGTTCTCGGTTGTGTTCGTTTTGGCCCTGAACATTCTTGGTTATGCGAGTGCTTTAAAGAATTTCAACCTATAAAGAAATTCTCAACGAGCCGACCCAGCTCACACTAACATAGGTGACCGCATCTATCAAGAGTATCCTACCATACTCTACTTGTTCTTGACAAGGTATAGACGTCATTAAAAGCATTTGCTTAACCTTATAAACGCGGTAGGCTTGCACGTATTGCATCATAAGAATGGGACAGAGTTATACTCTTAAGTGCTTTCTTTTAAGTTAGCCAAGACTGGTTGTCCTATTGAACCTGGTCCGTGGGATCTCCAGTCGCCAGGTTAGGTTTCCGTACGAGGTAACTTAGTCTAATTTAGGCTTTAAGCCCATTTCCCTCGATGCACATACTACTCTCTAGATAAACCTTTAATACCCGGAATCAGGATTATCTCTTAACTTCATAAAGTCCATTCTATTTGAAAATAGATGTCTCTCGGTATTGTATCAACGACAATGAATATATCATGTCGTGACTTTACCATTATACATAGAGTTTGTTGAGCTCTGTGTATCACCGCTTGATTATCATATTTTATGTATGACTAACACAATATTCAGTCATATTAAAATATCTTCCATGAATTTTGTGAAGCCACTCAAATTCTTTACTAGCTTTATCCAATGCTATGCACTCTAATTTCATAGTGGATTGAGTTATACGCGTCTATTTGGAAGATTCTCAGGAAATAGCGGTGCCTCCGAAATTGAATATATATCCGCTTATAAACTTTGATTCATCTAAATCAGAAGTTTCATTTGCATTACTATATCCCTCCTGGATCGTTTGAAAATTTTCCAAATCTAATGCACATATGTATGTATTCTATCAAGATTCAAGCATTCTCATTAATGCATCCCAACGAATCTTGCTAAGATTGCTCATGTATCTCCTTAGTTTATTAACTAAAGAGACGATGTCTAGCCTCTTGCATTTTACGATATATGCGTGACATATAATTTTATGAGCATACTCAAATTGTGATATTCTATCACATTTATTCTCGTGTAGCACAGAATATATGAATTAAATAAAATTATGAAATCCCTTAATGTCATAAGTATTTAACTTATATATCATTCATCCACGTAATGTGCTTGAGATAATTTCATGTCATCACATGACCTCATAATCATGATTGATTAAATTGACGTTTTTCATATCAAAAGTTAATATTTCTTGATGGATTTAACATTCACAATATTAGTCTCAAATATTAACATATCATTTGCGCATAAAAAAACTCTAATACTCAATTATCCAGTTAGTTTATATGGATACACTTGTCATATTTATTAATATGACAGTCAAAATTTGTTAGTGACACTATCACATTTTTCGTGTCATTATTTAGGAGTTTGTTAAACGTCAACAAGAAAATACATAAGTTTCGCAAACTATGTATTCTTTTCATTTAACAACGAAACTCTCTGGTTCCTCCTTATAAATTTTCTCATTTAATTCAAATGGATATTATCTTAATCGTTAGTGAATATGAGTCAAAGAAGTAAAATTATTTCTTTTATAAGGCAACTTGGCTACTAGTCTAACCTAGTTTTTATCGATTGACTTATTAAAGTTTTTAAACTCTTGAATTAAAAAATCCATCTACATCTAATTGGTTCACTCCTCGAGGTCTACCAATTTTATGAATGTAACTCGCTGTCAATCGCCTCTTTCCTATCCACGGTATTGGAACGTGACATAATCTATTTATATGTTCGAGGTTAATTCTTTAACATATAAGTTAGAATATCTTGATCAAATAACGTCGAGCTTTTAGCTCATATGTCTCTTCAACTCATCAACAAACTCATGTTGAAGTTAGAGATTGACCTCTTTAGAGATTGATTCATATGTATATATTCTCTCAGAATAAAGAAGTTTATAATTAAAAATAATTATAAGTTTCACAAGGTAAACCATTTAGATCAATTAAATATTTTTGCAAAATATTAATGACTTTTAAATAAATATTCTATTCTAAAATGATTAGACCATACTTTTTATTCTCGCATAACAAATAATTTATAATTAACTCTAATTATAAATTGTAGAAAGGTTTATGTAAGTAATAAATAATATTACTTTATCAGATTTTAATATCAGTAAACCACACAAACTGAAAATAAATCTGAACCGAAAGAAAAATCAATTTATAAGAAATGATTCTCAAATCCTTCTTATATTCTCAATTATTGTTACATCACGTGACTCGGATCACATGATTACAATTATGTCAGATTTAAATACCAAAAATATGAGCTACTACTATTTATCGCATAAGCTAGTAGTAATTAATATTTTTAAGTTATTTTTATTTTTGGTGGTGAAATCGAAATCTGACCTAAATACCCCCCACATTTTAAGGTATTTGATTTTCTTCCTTTTCCATAACTCATATGGAATGAAAATTGACTTTCTTGTACGAAACTCGACTTAGTATGTGTGTAGATATCTAGTGAGTTTTCCCCCACAAGTTGCCAAGTAAACTCGAATTTAAAGATTCACGCTTAACCACATCTTAAAATTTTGTTATTTTAGCAACCAGCTTGAATTGAGTTGAGCTAGGTAATTTATTTGACGAATTATTCCTAATTTAACACACTCTTGTGTAAATGAATATATTCGTATTTACCCCCACAATTTGGATATAAGAGTTTTATGTTTTTCTTATTCCATCATCCAAATTTGTATTTCACAAATGTATTTCTTTGTATTTCATAAATACATTTATTGCCTCATATTTATTATTCAATAAATAATGCAATAAAATATATGTGATCAATTACATTTAAACTCCACGAGTTAGTAATGATTTAAAATCACATAATTGATTAGTTCAAAATTTTGAACTTTTACATATTTGTTTCGCAAACAAATAAATATACTTATTTCTCACAAATAAATCATAATTATTTCACAAATAAGTATTTTATGGAGATATGTATGCAATGCTTACAATTGTTGATCCAAACGAATTCTTGTTTACATGTTGAGATTATTAAAATTAGGAAATTTCTTGTAAATTGGATCACAATTGAGACATATCAAAATACCTAGAAATAACATAATTCTAAATCTTATGATTATATTGTGTTTAAAACACAATCATAGAAAAATACATAGTGTGAATCCCACTAATCATCCCTCTGGTAAGACTATATTTACACCTTGGCCCTCGAAGTTTAAAGTGTGTCAGTGTCGTCCATAATGTTAATATGTGTCCTTCGACCATATTTTTCAACAAAAATAACTATTTTCTAGGCCAAATCAGAAAACAATAATTTTGAATTAAAACAAAAATATAAAAATAAAAATAAACTAAAATATTTAAATTGAATTAAAATTTCTAATAAAAAGAAAAAAATAAGAAAAAACATGCCCCTTTCCCCGCAATCCTTTCGACACTGGGCCAAAATTTCAAAGGTATGACCCTTAAGGTTGTGACTATCGGCTCAGACCTAAAAAAATTCGGTCTCAATGCGACGGGGTTAGGGGACCACAAGTTATTTTAATTTCATATTTTTAAAGTCTTCCTTCAAAAAAGTCACATATCTAGCACGTGATACAAATATTTTTGGAAAGTGGTCGAAAGGAATGGTAGGTGTACCGGTATTGAACCCGAGGGATGAAACCGACACACAATAAATATTGATTGCTCTAGAATATTTTCCATTAATATAAGGAAAAGAGGTTATGTGAATTAATTACACAAGAAACTATATCCAATTTTCCAACTCTAATCCAACCTATATATATATTGTATAAGGGAAAATTTTATGTATAGATTCTGCCAAATTTAGGTCTTATATTCGTCCTTGTACCCATGTAAGTGTTTATAACGATTTCTTTAACTTGAATTTTACAATGTATATAATATTTATTTGGGTTGAGTTATAAGGTAAAAGTATAAAAGAACTATTCCAAACATCATACTTGTTCTTTTTCTTTGTTCTTGGGGTGTGTGAGTATAAGCTCTTGATTGACTGATATATTCAGAAAAATCTTTTATTTAGGTCTTATACGATTTCGATATACATTTTTCTGAAATAGATCTAATACATCTCATTATTTTTGTTATAGTGCTAATCCGATTTACTTTGCTTAGAGTTGTTATTCCTGAACATGGACAAGTACAAAGGGAAGAGTATATATCATAGTGACCATCAGGTAATCTGTTAAATTATTTTATTTTTTCTAGTGTATACCCAATGTTGCTACTCTATTAAAAACATATCATTAATATATGAGGACACATGTCTTTCCAAACATGTGAAGTGTATAAGAGGATTTTCTTAGTATAAAATCCAAATTGAAGGAACTGAATGATGAAATAACCGATCCTAGGATTAGCCCCTCCAACAAGAATTGGGTGACTGCAATTTTAGAGAGACGCGAAAGCGAAAGCCTATAGGGTCGGGGGTCGGGGAAAAGAGTCGAGTCGATCATAACCAATCTTTTGTTGAATATCCTTGCTAGGATAAACGACTTGCAAATTCATGAATACATGTGAATTAATATTTTCTTGAATATCCTTGTTAGGATAAACAACGTGCAAATTCATGAATACATGTGAATTGGTAGATGTGAAGATTAGTAAGAAAAACTTGTTGGAATCATTGGAATATAAATATTATTATCAAACACAAAGTATCTAGTTATAAACTAAATTGTAGATTTGAGTGTTTTAATATCTTAAGTATCTTGAATGTAATTCCTTAAAAACACCTCGCTTGTAGATCTATTTTATGATAGTTTTTGTCTAAGGTAAACTTATCTTTGTTTAACTTCTTCATTAAAAAGTAAGTAATCAACAATTTTTCTTATACTTTTTACACATTTACATACAAACTTATTTCCAGATAGAAAACATCAAGAAGTCTTGTTTCATAGACCAGCTGGAACAAAATGTCGAAAATTTCTGGAAAGAACGCCAAACAGAAATATGTAACTCATCAGGAGGTATCTTTTATTGTTTGAGAAATATATTACTTAGTCATTTTTGCAATCTATATTTCATCTCAAAATTCACATTATAGTGAGATTGATCTTGCTTTGGACATAATTTTATCTTAGTTGCCTTAGTCTCAATCAAATACTAACTTACAAAGTAAAATTAATAAACTTATACATGAACACATAAATACGCTCATAAATGTACAATACTTTTTAAATTTTCGTTAGTTTAAGATAGTTTGCAGTCACAGGGGGTTAGATTATGAAGAAATTTTCTCACCTTTGTGCTACCTGTTTTTCCCACAGCAAACCCACAATGCTTGGGCTGAATCAACCTTTGCCTCGTAACATTTGTGTTTCCCGTTTAGCACCATCTAGCCCACAAACTGCATTAACGTCAACACCTAATCACACAATACATCGGAATAGTTAATAATGCAAACAATCTAATGTGTTTCCCACCTAACTTGTACTCTTATTGCTCAAGTTAATAAAAAATACAATAAATTAAGGTGTACAAAAACACTCCAAATCACCTCACACAATTTGTTCTAAGGGAGTTTTTTGCCCTCATGGAACATATAAAATCAAATAAAAGGCTGCAATTGACATCCCTAATTGCTAGGACTGACATATGGCTCACGTGTTATTTCTTTGGTTAAGTAAATATGCATACACTCCAAGTGTTTGCTGAGATGACACAAATTGGTAGTTATACTGTAATTACTAGTGACCACTGATAAACAACTTTCCCACATGATGAAGGAAGTTTTTTGCAATTTGCAGCTATTTTTTAAGACAAATACCTCTTGCTCGGACTTTTGGGTGCCAAGGGTTAAATTTCATACCAGTGCTTGTGCGTGTTATGTTAAGTTGTGCTTGCCATCGTGTCATTTTGATTGTTTTGTGGAAAAATATTTTGGTCGTACAATTTTTGTGTTAGCTTCCAAGACATACATACAAACTCCTGTGACATTCCTACAATAATTGTCGAGTCGAATGTGTGCCATCTGTCATGCAATTCCTGCACAAGCTTCTCAGTTATGTGGATCCAAGCTTTTGTGCCATGCTTGTGCTAGTTGTCGTGACAACAAGTGTACCACTACTGGGTCAAGCTCATGTGCCACTACCCGCCAAAATGTTATATATTGAGCAAATGATGTCAGCTCTGCATATATTTTCTTACAAATAGTTGTCAATAAAACTCATTATTGATATGAGGGGACTAAATTTCTCAACAAAGTAATAAAGTAAATGAGGAACTAACATGACACAATATTTTTAGGCGGTGAGAAAGTGTCAACAATGAAGTATATAAGGGACGATATAGGTGACTAGCCCTGTAAATTTAATTATGAAAATAATTTATATGCTAATTTTATTATCCAATTCTACCAGAGTTTTTCCTGAGATGCGTAAATTGGTAAAACAAAAATAGAGAATTATTTGAATATGAATATAAGTCTTCTCCATAGTCTTCTAACAAACCATAATGTATAAGTTAATTTGTACATGATCTTAAATACAAACTTCTATCATTGATTTTACAACTAAGCTATGTATTTTCATACTTGTTAATAATGTATAACCAAAAAATTAAAAAATCTTTACATGAAATCATAAAATGTAATTAATTTAATGTTCTGTCTAAAAATATTAACTCACTATTACCTATATTTAATTTATAAATGATACAAAATGATTTTTTACTATGCGACTGTTATCATCTATTACTCTTGATTAAATATTTTTTTGATTTTTTTTTACAGATGTTTCAGGTCAACACTTGCTCCCATTAGCTCGAATAAAAAATGTGATGAAATCTGACGAGCGTGTCAAGGTAAGTTTATGTACATAAATTATACTCCAAAATTTTATTTTAAAAATATTCATATTCTTTAAAGGGCTACTACATAATTATAATATCAGGGCCGGCCTTGCCCTTTGACAAACAAGGCAATGGCCTAGGGCCCCAACTTCTTGGGGCCCCCAACCCCAAACCCATATATGCTACATGTATCAATTAAAAGGAAATAGAATGAGCAAGGCCCATATTCCACGTACTCCAACTCTATTACTTTTGTCCACATTAGTGGATTACTGATTAGCTGCTTAATTTGACTGCTTTGACTTCTTTTATTGTTTTGCACATAAGTCGACTATTTCGTTGTGCATTTCATAATACTAAATAACAAAAAAAATTACCTTTAAGAATTCTAAGAGTCATCAGGATTTTGGTTTAACAGTCAATTTCTCTTTTACTTAAATAAATATATTATAAATTTGGTTTTCCAGCACAAAAACCTAGGGCCAGCCTTGTATAATATATTTTAAAATTGGTTTTCCATACTACTGTGTTGATTGCAGAAAAAGAAAGCATGATCGATCAATATATATTCACATATGTTAGAGTGTCTGATCATTTCTTCGAAGTCCAAACTGCATTTATTCTTACATTCTTTCTCCATTTTATGCCTATCCATAAATTTCGTCAAATAATTAAATTAAAAATAGAAATCTGAGATATTAGTTAGCTTTATTATATTTGGTACAACTTTACTATGTAAAATTATTCATAATACATTATAGGCTTTTATCAATTTATTGAAATTTTGATACTAAATCAAATCAACCCCGAACCATTATTTTAACTAGAAAATTATTAATACACGGTTCGATCTTTTACATCAAAAGTAATATCTTGGATCCTTGCACTAACTATTATAATTATTAAATTCGTGTTTCCAAAACATATATTTCATTCAGTTATGTTCTTATTTCAAATTATATATCAATGAATCAGAGGATTAGCGCTATTACTCCGATGATACTTGCAAAAGCATGCGAATTTTTCACTATGGAGTTGACATTACGTGCTTGGATGCACACTCAAAATAATGAGCGACGAACTCTGCAACGTTCCGATGTTGCCCAAGCGGTTAAGGATGATGACCTCTTGGCCTTCCTCACTAATATTGTACCATTTCAAACTCATCAGGTTGTTTTTCTATTGCCATAATTATTTTTCATATATTTTTGTCATTTTAAACTTAAAAGTTACTACTCCACGAGTTATTAATCTTCTCATTTATTGGTCATGCATCCATGCCTGATAAATTAATAATCATAATCTTAGGGGATGCATGTAGAAATGATGAATGATTCGGGAGTTCATGTTCCTCTCCCAGAGCAAAATGTGGATGCAACTTATCCAAATTGTGGGATGAATATGCAAAGCATAAACATAATACAAGTGAGTATATATGAAAATAAGAACTTAAGATTTTATTATTTGACCTTTGTGAGTTTTGTTATTGTACCGGTTCAATTTTCTTAAGATAAGGTACATATATTTAGTTTAATTACCTTGATTTTCATTGGTATTGTTGTTATCTTTCTAAATTGGTAATGTGTAATTTAAATAATTTTTGTGATGAATGTAATTTCACATTCTTATTTAAAATTTTATTTAATAATGTTCAACATTTCTTTCTAGCACAAAGTTTTGAAACTGACATATTGATATACTTGTCACAAATTAGGATGGATTGGCAACAAATCCTACAATAATGACCGATCCTTTCTTGACATATCCAATGGATTTGTTTGACATAAATTCTGTAAGTTATGTTTTGTGTTATACACCTTAAGTGTAATTTAACAAATAATATTTATTATAAATTTTATTATAGTTAATGCTATAAGTTTATGTTATTAAATTCTAAAGTACAAAATAACACTAGTTTTCTTCATAGGCCTATGAAGAAATGTTGCAGGGACAAGGATGTCCCTTGTTTCCAACACCACTACCACCGTCGTCGATTGATGAAGGCAACCCATACCACCATGATTTCAAGGTAATAATGTCAAAATATTTGAGCAATGTACACACCTAAATTTATGTTTTGTGTTATACTCCTTAAGTGTAGTTTAACAAATAATATTTTTATAAATTTTATTATTGTTAATGCTATAAGTTTATGTTATTAGATTATAAAGTACAAAATAACACTAGTTTTCTTCAATAGGCCAATGAAGAAATGTTGCAGGGACAAGGATGTCCCTTGTTTCCAACACCACTACCACCATTGTCGATTGATGAAGGAAACCCATACCACCATGATTTCAAGGTAATAATGTCAAAATATTTGAGCAATGTACACACCTAAATTTATGTTTTGTGTTACACGCCTTAATTGTAATTTAACAAATAATATTTATTATAAATTTTATTATTGATAATGCTATAAGTTTATGTTATTAAATTCTAAAGTACAAAATAACATTAGTTTTCTTCAATAGGCCTATGAAGAAATGTTGCAAGGACAAGGATGTCCCTTGTTTCCAACACCACTACCACCGTCGTCGATTGATGACGGCAACCCGTTCCACCATGATTTCAAGGTAATAATGTCAAAATACTTGAGCAATGTACACACCTAAACCTTATTTTTTTCGTTGTCACAATTTTTTTTTGACATTGTGATTATGAAACAAAATCTAATTTTTTTTTTCTGGATATGCAAGATATTCATATTTTAAACCCCTTCCATATTTTTAATTCGGTTTATATGTGTGTGTGTATGTTTCAGTGCAATATGGAATATTCTCTTTTTTTTACTAATAAGATTTTAACTTTGTGCAATTAAACAGTGCTCAAATGATTATAATAGAGAAGAGCTTGGAATCAGAGAAAATGAGGCCTGCGAATTTATTTAGTTTGTTTATTTTATCTTCTGGAACATCTTTTTTGTGAGAGAAAAATGTTAAATTTGCATTTATCGTACAATATAAACTTATGTGTTTCAATTATTTTGAATGTTGACTCAATAACAACTATTTTGTTGTGATTGTTCCGATAAAGTTATTTTTTCATGAGGATATACTTCGATCCTACTTCCAAATTTTTGAAGTTTATTATAATATAAATTCCATACAAATTTATTATATTGCTCCAAAATTACAGTAGCATGATTGCACATTTATTTTGAATTAAACTAGGTTTTTTTAAATGTTTGCTCTAATATTATTTGATGGATGATATATGAACTAATACTTTTTTTCCCTTATAAAACTCATAACATAGAAATTTTAATATTTGCTCTAATATTATTTGATGGATGTTATATAGAAATTTTGGGTAAACTACACATAACCGCTTGAATTAACTTTAAACTTGCATGAAACCCTTTGAAAATCTTATTACATAACATCTCATGTTTGTTTCTTCTCCAAAGATAAACTCTCTCTGTCTATCTCTATTAGTTTTTTTTAAGTGTATCTCTATTTACATTGACACCCCTTGCTATAAGCCTAATTACAGGATTTTAGCCTCCGGTTTCAAATATTACAAAGACACCCTATTGACTTAACGGCAGTTAACGGAACACTTAAAATGTCCAAAATGCCCTTAGTTATTTTTAATATTTACAATCAAAAAATAAAAAAAATTAAAAAAAAAACCTCAACCCACCCACCCCACCCCACCCCACCTCTCCACCCTTCCCCCGTCTCTCCCGTCACCCTCACCGGCGTCTCGACGCCGGCACAAGCTCCATAGCTGCTCCCAGATCAACTTCACTCCAAAATCCAGAATTCCCCGCACATGATTCAAACATTAGCATCCATTCTTTTTAAATTTCGATCTTTTTGAGATAGGAGGTAACAAAATCACCTAACCCTAGATCCCCAAAATTTATTCGGATTTCAAGAATTCGAGCAAGAGATGCAAAATTGACCCCCCGTAAATTTCAATCTTTTGTTGATGATGATGAAGATTGTATATATGTATGTATACATTTTAGTCCCAATAATCCTCAATCTCAAATTCAATACCTGAAATTCAAGGGAAAGATGCAAACTTAGGCTCTTGGTCGCGTATTTGAGGCCAGCTTGCATCGGTAAGACGCTGGTGGTGGGTTGGAAGGGGAGACAGGGAGACGGGGAGGGGAAATGGTGGGTGGGTGGGTTTTTTCCCCTAAATTAGTTTTTTTTAAAATGATTATAAAATTTATTTATATATTTTTTGCTTAATCAAGTTATTTTAAAATAAATTTATTAAATTTTAAATTGGTTTATTTTATTTTTATAAGAAATTATACGTAATCAACACTTTATTTATCGAATTGTGTTATATTAGATAAATTGTAAATTGGTTTGTTTTATTTTTGTAAGAAAATTATTTGTTATTAAAGTGAAACTTTATTTACCAATTGTGTTATTGTAAATAAATTATTAAATTTTAAAAGGGTTTTTTTGTAAGAAAATATATGTTATTAAATAATTGTGCTATTGTAAATAAATTTATGAAATTTTATTTGGTCTGTTTGGTTTTTGAATGAAAATAAATGTTATTAAAAATTTATTTACCAAATTGAGTTATTGTAAATAAATTTATTAAATTTTAAATTGGTTTATTTATTTTTTAAGGAAATATATGTTATTGAATTTTATTTATCGAATTGAGTTGTTGTAAAGTTATTAAAGCTTTATTTATCGAATTGTGTTATTGTAAATAAATTTAATAAATTTTAAATTGGTTTGTTATAATTTTCAAATTTAATAAATTTATTTACAATATTTATTACACGGTTACAAAGACTCCACCTGTAACATAAAATATATAACTAATTCACCATTTGGGGGCAAAATTGAAAAAACATTAAATATTTTTGATGACATCATCATCTACCGTCAAAAATTGACGCCGTGAGGGGTCTCCTTGTAATATTGTTTTGGCCGAGGGGGTTTCTATGTAATATTTCAAACATAAGGGTAATTTCTTGTAATTAGGCTTACATTCAGGGGGTGTCGATGTAAATTTCCCTATTTTTTATATGTTTACAAGGCAAAAATACCAACTTCCTTTCATTTTATTTATTTACTATGATAAGTTCAATTTATTTTTATTAAATTCTTAACATATTCTTAAAGTTTTAAACAAAATGAATAATATAATAACCCCATTAAAATTTTAAGCTGATAAAATTTTGAAAAACGAAGATTTCGGGTGAGGTTATAATCTTTTATCTATTTATTCGGTTAAACAGTGCATATCCAAGTGTTGCATCCTCAACTAATTCATGATATTTCTTGATTGATTGGCCTTGACAATGTTGATTCATTATCGATCATACTGTATAATTTCCTTGAATTGTAATATGATTTGAATCGATATAGCCATTCATTCTGCAATTGGATCTTTTGAGTCACTCATGTTGTGAATCTTGAACTATTCTAAGTTGTTTCCAATTTGCTTTGAGAATTTTTCAGAATCGTCCTTGTTTTACTCCATGAACCATTTCAAATTGTTTCTATCTTGATTTGTAAACTATTCCGAATCATTCTTATTTCAATTCATGAACCAATCTGAATCGTTTCTAACTTAATTTACAAACTATCTCGAATTGTTCCTATTTAATTCATGGACTATTCTGAATCATTATAATTCGGATTTTGGCATTTTGCTCCCTGAAATTATAGGGTTTTGGCACTTTGCACCCTAGTGTGCGTTTTAGTGATAACATTCATTGGTAGAAGGGTCTTTTTCAATTATTTTTTATCTTGCACCCTAGCAATATAGATTTTGCACCCTTAAAATATAGAATGTTAGCATTTTGTACCCTAAAATTATAAAATATCAGCGATTTTCACCCCAATTTAAAATTTTTGGCACTCTGCACCATAAAAGTATAATTTGTATGACATTTTGCACCAAATGTATTTTCTTTATAAAAAAACTCATGAATGTCGGCGATGTAGAGATAAAATGGTCATTTCGATGCACAACAATCATAAACATGTTATTATTAATTTATTATACTTTATTATAACTTATTTTAAAATTTTCTCTCAGTGAAATTTAGATTTAAAAAAAGACGTTATCTTCATTTTGTTTTCAAGTATCATCTAGATTATTTACTTTATATTTATATTAAAATACACATTTATGATATAATAGGGTCCTGCAAGCCAACTGTTTTGGCTGTATTTAATTTATTACAATTAAAAGGACTATTCAATTCAATTAATAAATGCATTTATTTATATATGAATAATTATCTAATATAAGGATGGAAGTCTTTAGATCACAGGGCTATGTGACAACTCGTGGACTGATCTCGAAGGCTGTGATCTAAAATTAATTCAAGGGTCGTAGAATCCATTTGATATGATACATCAATAGATTCGGTTAGACCCTCATGAGTGTATATACTCCAATGAACTGGAAGATGCTGGGGTCCACGAGCGTGATTGAGATATTCGATACATACGAGTGGGTGGCTTGCTGGGATGGCAAACGCACTGAATACCCCACCTAGGAAATAACTCACCATGGAAACAATAGTCAAATATCGGGGATGAAGTTATTCCTATTTGCAATAGTGTACGAGGAACAATCCTTATTACTTGAGGTGATAGGGTTTATCTGGTGCATGAACGTCTATGCTTTGATATGAGTCCCGACTGACTGGAGTCTACTAGAAGGTCTCTGTGGGTTCATGTTGGGTATAGAGGAACGTGTATGCAGGCTCATATCATCAACATATGATCCGTTGACCCGACTTGATAGGTTGGGAGCTTCTCCTATGAATCTTTCTGAGAAACGTATTCCGGTAAATCCTTGGCCAAGGTATTTGACGACTTTATGAAAGTAGCTCATAAAGGTTAAGTCAAAGGGAATAGTTTTGAGACCAGAATACATATAGTCGAGATAAGTGAGGAAACCAATGAAAGTCCATAACCTTAGTCTTGACTGGCAGACCAACTAATGAAAGGATTAAGTCGTACATGGTAATTGTAAAAGTTAAAGGTTCACTGAATTAATTCACCAGTGATTGGACTCCATGGGTTTGTGGACAGACATCGACTGTGGAGTGTGGGAGAATTCTCGAATTAGCAGGGGTGCTAATTTTGGAATGGTCAATCGACAGAGTGTTCGATTGATTTAGAGTATATGTTTACTCGAATAATTAAATGTATATTTAATTATAACCTGCGGCCAATTATGTGGTGAACCTACGGGGACATACACAAACACATCGAGCAGAAAGAGGAAACGAAAAAAGTTGGACTCGACTGGGTCGATCCATTTGAGTGCGAGAATTTGATCCAATTGGATTAGATCGAGATGTCAAATTAAATAGATTTTTAATTTGATAAGAATAATTAATTAAATTAGATTTAATTAGTTGAGGATATAGAAGATTTAAATAATTAAGTTTGGAGTTTAATTTAATTAAATAAAAATTACTGAGAATTAATTAATTGGACTAGGAGTCCAATTTAATTAATTAGGATAAATGGGTCTTTAATTTGGAGATTTAGATGGGCCTAAGACTAATTATACCACTGGTATGATCATTCTAACCTTAATACACAATTATGCCGTCTCTTTCTCTATAATTCCATTGTTTAAGCTTTTATCAACTTGCTGACTTAAGCATCGGAGGAGGTTCCGCCGGTAACCCCCCACCCCGGCGTTGTAATCTTTCTTTTGCAGAAAACATGAAGCTTGGAATTATATATCTGGACATGAGTAAGGAGCATCGAATTCGGAAATCAGGTATTTACCCACGTCAATAGATATTTTCTAGAATAAGAAACAACGTTTCGAGAATAATTGCATATCTTATATCTATATATATATATATGAGAATGATGTTTGACTCCAATTAGACCAAATTCTAATTTCTAGTGATTTTGAATTATTTTTATTATTTTGAAAATTGTGATTGGTTGATTATAATAGATATTGCCAACTTAAAAAAACTTAGTAATAACAATAGCTAAAATCATGCCTAAATATTAGCTATGAGTTACAAGACGTAATGATTTTCATATTTTAATTATGCACACCTACACGTTTGGAAGGTTTTCAAATTTTAAACTTGATTTTATTTTATATAAAGAATCTTACATTACTAAATTTTAAGCTAATACTTAGGCATGATTTTAGTTACACCAGAATTTAGGTTGAGTAAATGAAATTTCATTCCTATTATAAATTTTCATATATACTTTCTAATTATTTGGTCAGTACTTTCAGTCATTGTTTTATTTATGCAATGATTTTTGTTATTATATATAGTAGTGGTTTCTATTTTTTCATTTCCATGTGATAAATTTTCGTATATACTTTCTAATTATTTGGTCAGTAATTTCAGTCATTAATACTTGATTTGCAGGTAATTGTGTTAGCCAAGTTAAAATAAGATGGGAAATTGGTGAAATCAAGATTGATGGTCGCTCTTCTCCGATAAGACTAAAGTCAGGAGATTATGCTTATATTGAATATCACTATATATATTAATTAGATTGATTCTTGAAGTTTAATTGTTTAGATGAGCTTTGCGTTTTTTTTTTCTTTTTTTTTAATTGTTATATATTAGTTGTTTTCTTTTTGAGTTGTATTTTATTTGTTATTTTTTTTATATTTTCATAAAATATTATATGTTTTTTTTTTTCATTGGTTAATTTATCATTTTATTATATACCTTTTTTATTGGTTAACTTGATTTCTTAACCATATGAGATGCGGTGGTTTTCTTTGACTGTCCATATGCGAGACAAGTATGAGATGCGGTGGTTTTCTTCCGAAACTATCCTTCATTGCTTGCTTAACTGTCCATATGCGAGACAAGTATGGGCCTTTTCTGGAATTCCGTTTGCTGTCTATTGTACTGATCTTGACGAAACAGAATCGTGGTTTTGTCAAGTCAAATCCAGAACAGATTCGAAAGAATTTGTTCAATTCGCTATTCAATGTTGGTGGATTTGGTACAGCCGGAACAAGCTAATTTGGGAAGGTTCGGATTTACAACCCCATACTCTCTGTGCTTATGCTTTGAATTTCTTTAACAGATTTCAACTTTCAGCAAATCAAAGTAGACATACACTTTTGAACAGATCTCTTGCTAGGTGGACTCCTCCACCAAATGGACATATCAAAGTGAACATGGATGCTGCGGTGAGTAATTGTGGTGAGATCATTGGTATTGGTTTGATTGCGAGGAATAGCATTGGAGAGTGTATTGGTTGGAAAGGACTCACTGTCCATCTTCCCTTAGAGCCGGAAGCTGCGGAAGCTCTGGCAGCGCTACGAGCTGTGGAAATGTGTAAAAACTCTGATTGGCAAAATCCGATTCTCGAAGGGGACTGCTTATCAGTTATTCAAGGTATCTCAAGCTTAAGCGTTTCATTAGGTGCACTTGGTCCAATATTTGAAGACATTAAACTCTTAGCAGGGAGTTTTAACTCCTTCAAGGCTATTCACGTAGTTAGAGAATGTAATAAAGCGGCACATTGTTTAGCTAAGCTTGCCTCTAGCCGTGTTTTGTTTACCTCTGTTCTTCCTTTTTCTGTCCTTGACATTGTATCCTCTGAGTCCTCTTGATGATTTTATATAACCGTTGGGTTTTTCTCAAAAAAAAAAACTCAATTACTTTTCTTTGAATTTTGAGTTTTTTTTTAAGAAAAAAAAAATGATTGGGTTTTCTCTCATCTACAAAAGCTTGAAGGATTTTTAACATTTGAGTCAATTTTAGTTCAAAATTATTTTAACTTGCTAAAATAGATATTCTTAATTACGAAAATTAGTATTGGAATAGAAATTCAGTTCATTATAAAATTGAATGTCGTAAGTACTTTTGCTCAGAACATGCCTTGGCTCATTATTTAATTTTATACCTTTTTCCTTCAATTATTTAATCTGCATTGTTTCTCTATCTTTCCTTTTACATTGTAGATTAACCATGTTTTCTTTCTTTCTTATAGGTTTGACTTTGAACATGTTGATCCTTTGCTCAGAATTACATTCTTCATGCCTTTGCTGATTAATTCATATCTTCGATTATTTTATAAACTGCAATTTCCATATTTCTTTTTTGTTTGTTTTAAGACATCTTTGATATAATGATATTTACATATTTTTTTTATTGACACATATGATGAGTTTTTAATGGAACTTTATTTGGGAGTTTAAGACCCAAAGATCAATTCTAATTCTGATTGTAAGTTTTTGATTAGTACCATTACAAGTAGAAATAGTTTGGCTAGAGACTTGCACTATCACTATCAATAAAGTACTTTGTAAAAAGTTGGCGGCAACATGATGTTGAAGACGGGCATGGAGTTCATTATTTTCAAATGTAATATTGTATAATTCTTGTTTTATTTCTTCTATTACTTTTTATTCGAACTTTATTTACATTTTTTTATATCACTTGATATAACAATGTTGATTATCACATTGTATATGACAAATAATTCATTCATGACATGAAATTATAATAAATTACTTTACGAGAGATTATTATTTTATTTATTTTATTACAATAAACGTAATGTTAATTGTATTTAATTATAGTTTATTGCATCTACAAGTCTAATTTAACATGTTCCACACTTGAGCATAAAATGATTTTATAGAAAATTGCACAAATTACACATAAGATTTAGCAAATTTACATAGACCATCCTTGGACTAAGATTATATTTGGGCTGAAAATTTTATATTGGACTAATTTAATAATTTATTTTTTCAAAAAAAAAAAAAAAAATACACCACTTCTATACTAAAAAACAAAAAAATTCAGGGAGGGCTATACCCCCCTCCTCCTCCACCCATGTACGTCCGCTTATGGGCAGATCCATGCTATGCATTGGGGGGCCAGGGTTTTGAATTTTAAGAAAGTTATATTTGTGTTGTTAAGCACATTATAAGGTCCAATTAAAAAGGTTAGCCTAATTTTACGAAGCAAAATAAAATACACATCATTTAGTTTTTTAACCTAAATCAGGGTGTATAATAATTTCTTTTTTTAATGTTTGAATTATTTGTGATTGATTGTGAAATGCTCAATTTTCTTTGAATTGTTAATTTCTTTAAATTTGTATGTTTCTTTATTGACTTAATGATTTATTTTAATATTTATTTAAGTTATTTTCGCCAGCTTGTACGTGTGTTAGAATTTATTATGCTTGAACTTGTTCATATTGAAGATACACGCTCCCTTAAATAAGTAATCGTATAATCAGTTAGAAGATTAATTTGACTCGTTTTAATGGATTTTTAATATAGAATATTTATTTTCATAGATTTATGTTAGTAAAATAACATGAATATCATTGATTAAAAAAAAACCCCGATATTAAGTTCCCCCCTCCCCCCAACTCTACAATCCTGGATCCGCCTCTGCTCTTTATCATTAACTTTTGGGTAAAAATTGTGTTTGTTAGTTATGTCTCGAATAGTCCGAGGTTTATCCGCGATGCTCTTCCTTAGAATATTGAAAGCCGTGAAAGCTAAGACTCATGAAGACTTTCTAAGGAAATATTTAGAAAAACTGGATTTTTTTTTCGGTTTCTCAAGGGTTTAATCCCTTTCGAGGCGGGTTGGGCACATTAAGTAGGTACCTCTCCCAACAGGGATTCGAACCTGAGTCCGCTACTTTGTAGTGACTTGTCCCTTCCACTAGACTAATCACATGTTGGTAAAAAAATTGGATTTGAATTTAATTCCATGCAATTATGTAGAGTAGGGTTAGGTACTTAGGTTTGTATTGAAATGAATCAGGGTCGGCCCGACTTATTAAGGGGATCTAGGCGAAATTTAAAAGTGGGGCTCTCTTTTACAAAGAAAAAATGTATTATTTTAAAATTGTAAGATTATTTTTATGTATCAGTAATTGATGTATAAAATGACAAATTAACTGATTTTTCAGATTCATTCGTAATATTTTTTACAACATTTCATTCTAAAACTTTCTCTAAACAAAAGCAAATACTGCAAGTTTCGTGTGTGTGTGTATGTGTGTATATATATACACATATTGAATTCAATTATAAAACCTATTTGTCATAATCAATAAATAGATAAAATGTGAAAGTAGAATATTCCTGCTCTTGCTACTATCTTAGGGGTGTGCAACTGTACCATTTTTTGGGATATAGATTGGTGCGATGATTACAAAAATTTGTACCGTATGCCAAACCAAACTATTCGGTTCGATTAACAAACAGTTCAACCCATTACCAAAAACTATTCGGCTCGTGATGCAAGGGAGTAATTATGTTTATTTTAAAATTTTAGTGTTAGAAACAATCGGGTGTTGACATTTTTGTTGATCCTCAATTCAATGTGAAATTGGAACGATGCTGCTCCTCAAACACTATAGTTTAAAATGGCTGCAAAAAACTTTAGAAGTAGGAGACGAAGCAGATTTGGACGGAAAATTTAATTGTGCGTTTCACGTGTTAGACAATGTTGACACACAATTTTGTAATGAGGGTTTATGGGTGAACATATGAAAATACCATTGGAGAAAGGGACATGTTGGGAAAATGATGTCGCCCTACCCGCAAGACCTGTAACAAAAAGATAAAAAGATAGAAAAGACACTTCTTGACCTTTGGGGCTCAAAGCAATATAGGGCGGACACTACTTGGAACAAAAAATGATCATAATGTAAGGGAATCAAAATTGCAACAAATAAGTTTAAATATACAACAACGTTTATGGTAATTTTTGTGTTAGGTGTAACACTTCCATAATAGATAAATTCTAAATTGATTATTTTACAATATTTATATTTCTTTTGTTAAATTGTAGTATAAAATATATATGAATAATTAGAACTTAGCTCTTGGCTTGCATTTAAAACACCGAATTCAAATAGTTCGACCTTTTATTGACATATTTTATGGAGATATGTATGCAATGCTTATAATTGTTGATCCAAACGAACTCTTGTTTACATGTTGAGATTATTAAAATTAGGAAATTTCTTGTAAATTGGATCACAATTGAGACATATCAAAATACCTAGAAATAACATAATTCTAAATCTTATGATTATATTGTGTTTAAAACACAATCATAGAAAAATACATAGTGTGAATCCCACTAATCATCCCTCTGGTAAGACTATATTTACACCTTGGCCCTCGAAGTTTAAAGTGTGTCAGTGTCGTCCATAATGTTAATATGTGTCCTTCGACCATATTTTTCAACAAAAATAACTATTTTCTAGGCCAAATCAGAAAACAATAATTTTGAATTAAAACAAAAATAAAATAAAAATTTAAAAATAAAAATAAAATAAAATATTTAAATTGAATTAAAATTTCTAATAAAAAGAAAAAAATAATAAAAAACATGCCCCTTTCCCCGCAATCCTTTCGACACTGGGCCAAAATTTCAAAGGTATGACCCTTACGGTTGTGACTATCGGCTCAAACCTAAAAAAATTCGGTCTCAATGCGACGGGGTTAGGGGACCACAAGTTATTTTAATTTCATATTTTTAAAGTCTTCCTTCAAAAAAGTCACATATCTAGCACGTGATACAAATATTTTTGGAAAGTGGTCGAAAGGAATGATAGGTGTACCGGTATTGAACCCGAGGGATGAAACCGACACACAATAAATACTGATTGCTCTAGAATATTTTCCATTAATATAAGGAAAAGAGGTTATATGAATTAATTACACAAGAAACTATATCCAATTTTCCAACTCTAATCCAACCAATATATATATTGTATAAGGGAAAACATTATGTATAGATTCTGCCAAATTTAGGTCTTATATTCGTCCTTGTACCCATGTAAGTGTTTATAACGATTTCTTTAACTTGAATTTTACAATGTATATAATATTTACTTGGGCTGAGTTATAAGGTAAAAGTATAAAAGAACTATTCCAAACATCATACTTGTTCTTTTTCTTTGTTCTTGGGGTGTGTGAGTATAAGCTCTTGATTGACTGATATATTCAGAAAAATCTTTTATTTAGGTCTTATACGATTTCGATATACATTTTTCTGAAATAGATCTAATACATCTCATTATTTATGTTATAGTGCTAATCCGATTTACTTTGCTTAGAGTTGTTATTCCTGAACATGGACAAGTACAAAGGGAAGAGTATATATCATGGTGGCCATCAGGTAATCTGTTAAATTATTTTATTTTTTCTAGTGTATACCCAATGTTGCTACTCTATTAAAAACATATCATTAATATATGAGGACACATGTCTTTCCAAACATGTGAAGTGTATAAGAGGATTTTCTTAGCATAATATCCAAATTGAAGGAACTGAATGATGAAATAACCGATCCTAGGATTAGCCCCTCCAACAAGAATTGGATGACTGCAATTTTAGAGAGACGCGAAAGCGAAAGCCTATAGGGTCGGGGGTCGGGGAAAAGAGTCGAGTCGATCATAACCAATCTTTTGTTGAATATCCTTGCTAGGATAAACGACTTGCAAATTCATGAATACATGTGAATTAATATTTTCTTTAATATCCTTGTTAGGATAAACAACGTGCAAATTCATGAATACATGTGAATTGGTAGATGTGAAGATTAGTAAGAAAAACTTGTTGGAATCATTGGAATATAAATATTATTATTGAACACAAAGTATCTAGTTATAAACTAAATTGTAGATTTGAGTGTTTTAATATCTTAAGTATCTTGAATGTAATTCCTTAAAAGCACCTCGCTTGTAGATCTATTTTATGATAGTTTTTGTCTAAGGTAAACTTATCTTTGTTTAACTTCTTCATTAAAAAGTAAGTAATCAACAATTTTTCTTATACTTTTTACACATTTACATACAAACTTATTTCCAGATAGAAAACATCAAGAAGTCTTGTTTCATAGACCAGCTGGAACAAAATGTTGAAAATTTCTGGAAAGAACGCCAAACAGAAATATGTAACTCATCAGGAGGTATCTTTTGTTGTTTGAGAAATATACTACTTAGTCATTTTTGCAATCTATATTTCATCTCAAAATTCACATTATATTGAGATTGATCTTGCTTTGGACATAATTTTATCTTAGTTGCCTTAGTCTCAATCAAATACTAACTTACAAAGTAAAATTAATAAACTTATACATGAACACATAAATACGCTCATAAATGTACAATACTTTTTAAATTTTCGTTAGTTTAAGATAGTTTGCAGTCACAGGGGGTTAGATTACGAAGAAATTTTCTCACCTTTGTGCTACCTGTTTTTCCCACAGCAAACCCACAATGCTTGGGCTGAATCAACCTTTGCCTCGTAACATTTGTGTTTCCCGTTTAGCACCATCTAGCCCACAAACTGCACTAACGTCAACACCTAATCACACAATACATCGGAATAGTTAATAATGCACACAATCTAATGTGTTTCCCACCTAACTTGTACTCTTATTGCTCAAGTTAATAAAAAATACAATAAATTAAGGTGTACAAAAACACTCCAAATCACCTCACACAATTTGTTCTAAGGGAGTTTTTTGCCCTCATGGAACATATAAAATCAAATAAAAGGCTGCAATTGACATCCCTAATTGCTAGGACTGACATATGGCTCACGTGTTATTTCTTTGGTTAAGTAAATATGCATACACTCCAAGTGTTTGCTGAGATGACACAAATTGGTAGTTGTACTGTAATTACTAGTGACCACTAATAAACAACTTTTCCACATGACGAAGGAAGTTTTTTGCAATTTGCAACTATTTTTTAAGAACAAATACCTCTTGCTCGGACTTTTGGGCGCCAAGGGTTAAATTTCATACCAGTGCTTGTGCATGTTATGTTAAATTGTGCTTGCCATCGTGTCATTTTGATTGTTTTGTGGAAAAATATTTTGGTCGTACAATTTTTGTGTTAGCTTCCAAGACATACATACAAACTCCTGTGACATTCCTACAATAATTGTCGAGTCGAATGTGTGCCATCTGTCATGCAATTCCTGCACAAGCTTCTCAGTTATGTGGATCCAAGCTTTTGTGCCATGCTTGTGCTAGTTGTCGTGACAACAAGTGTACCACTACTGGGGTCAAGCTCATGTGCCACTACCCGCCAAAATGTTATATATTGAGCATATGATGTCAGCTCTGCATATATTTTCCTACAAATAGTTGTCAATAAAACTCATTATAGATATGGGGGGACTAAATTTCTCAACAAAGTAATAAAGTAAATGGGGAACTAACATGACACAATATTTTTAGGCGGTGAGAAAGTGTCAACAATGAAGTATGTAAGGGACGATATAGGTGACTAGCCCTGTAAATTTAATTATGAAAATAATTTATATGGTAATTTTATTATCCAATTCTACCAGAGTTTTTCCTGAGATGCGTAAATTGGTAAAACAAAAATAGAGAATTATATGAATATGAATATAAGTCTTCTCCATAGTCTTCTAACAAACCATAATGTATAAGTTAATTTGTACATGATCTTAAATACAAACTTCTATCATTGATTTTACAACTAAGCTATGTATTTTCATACTTGTTAATGATGTATAACCAAAAAATTAAAAAATCTTTACATGAAATCATAAAATGTAATTAATTTAATATCCTGTCTAAAAATATTAACTCACTATTACCTATATTTAATTTATAAATGATACAAAATGATTTTTTACTTTGCAGACTGTTATCATCTATTGCTCTTGATTAAATATTTTTTTTTATTTTTTTTACAGATGTTTCAGGTCAACACTTGCTCCCATTAGCTCGAATAAAAAATGTGATGAAATCTGACGAGCGTGTCAAGGTAAGTTTATGTACATAAATTATACTCCAAAATTTTATTTTAAAAATATTTATATTCTTTAAAGGGCTACTACATAATTATAATATCAGGGCCGGCCTTGCCCTTTGACAAACATAGCAATGGCCTAGGGCCCCAACTTCTTGGGGCCCCCAACCCCAAACCCACATATGCTACATGTATCAATTAAAAGGAAATAGAATGAGCAAGGCCCATATTCCACGTACTCCCACTCTATTACTTTTGTACACATTAGTGGATTACTGATTAGCTGCTTAATTTGACTGCTTTGACTTCTTTTATTGTTTTGCACATAAGTCGACTATTTCGTTGTGCATTTCATAATACTAAATAACAAAAAAAATTACCTTTAAGAATTCTAAGAGTCATCAGGATTTTGGTTTAACAGTCAATTTCTCTTTTACTTAAATAAATATATTATAAATTTGGTTTTCCAGCACAAAAACCTAGGGCCAGCCTTGTATAATATATTTTAAAATTGGTTTTCCATACTACTGTGTTGATTGCAGAAAAAGAAAGCATGATCGATCAATATATATTCACATATGTTAGAGTGTCTGATCATTTCTTCGAAGTCCAAACTGCATTTATTCTTACATTCTTTCTCCATTTTATGCCTATCCATAAATTTCGTCAAATAATTAAATTAAAAATAGAAATCTGAGATATTAGTTAGCTTTATTATATTTGGTACAACTTTACTATGTAAAATTATTCATAATACATTATAGGCTTTTATCAATTTATTGAAATTTTGATACTAAATCAAATCAACACCGAACCATTATTTTAACTAGAAAATTATTAATACACGGTTCGATCTTTTACATCAAAAGTGATATCTTGGATCCTTTCACTAACTATTATAATTATTAAATTCGTGTTTCCAAAACATATATTTCATTCAGTTATGTTCTTATTTCAAATTATATATCAATGAATCAGAGGATTAGCGCTGTTACTCCGATGATACTTGCAAAAGCATGCGAATTTTTCACTATGGAGTTGACATTACGTGCTTGGATGCACACTCAAAATAATGAGCGACGAACTCTGCAACGTTCCGATGTTGCCCAAGCGGTTAAGGATGATGACCTCTTGGCCTTCCTCACTAATATTGTACCATTTCAAACTCATCAGATTGTTTTTCTATTGCCATAATTATTTTTCATAAAATTTTGTCATTTTAAACTTAAAAGTTACTACTCCACGAGTTATTAATCTTCTCATTTATTGGTCATGCATCCATGCCTGATAAATTAATAATCATAATCTTAGGGGATACATGTAGAAATGATGAATGATTTGGGAGTTCATGTTCCTCTCCCAGAGCAAAATGTGGATGCAACTTATCCAAATTGTGGGATGAATATGCAAAGCATAAACATAATACAAGTGAGTATATATGAAAATAAGAACTTAAGATTTTATTATTTGACCTTTGTGAGTTTTGTTCTTGTACCGGTTCAATTTTCTTAAGATAAGGTACATATATTTAGTTAAATTACCTTGATTTTCATTGGTATTGTTGTTATCTTTCTAAATTGGTAATGTGTAATTTAAATAATTTTTGTGATGAATGTAATTTCACATTCTTATTTAAAATTTTATTTAATAATGTTCAACATTTCTTTCTAGCACAAAGTTTTGAAACTGACATATACTTGTCACAAATTAGGATGGATTGGCAACAAATCCTACAATAATGACCGATCCTTTCTTGACATATCCAATGGATTTGTTTGACATAAATTCTGTAAGTTATGTTTTGTGTTATACGCCTTAAGTGTGATTTAACAAATAATATTTATTATAAATTTTATTATAGTTAATGCTATAAGTTTATGTTATTAAATTCTAAAGTACAAAATAACACTAGTTTTCTTCAATAGGCCTATGAAGAAATGTTGCAGGGACAAGGATGTCCCTTGTTTCCAACACCACTACCACCGTCGTCGATTGATGAAGGCAACCCATACCACCATGATTTCAAGGTAATAATGTCAAAATATTTGAGCAATGTACACACCTAAATTTATGTTTTGTGTAATACACCTTAAGTGTAGTTTAACAAATAATAGGGCTCTGTTACTTTATTCTGGATGGATCAATCTCAAGGAAGAACAATTTCGTAGGAACAACAAGTAATTATCGTAACCAACGTAAGAATAACACCAATATGAAGAGAAAGCTCTTTCTTTTATTGAGTAATAGTGGATTCTGCCGTTTATGCAGAATTCAATGGAGTATTTGCCTTGTGATTAAAAAAGTGTGTAATACAATGATTAACTAGGTATTTATATCATCCTAAACCTAGCATTACAAGGAAATATAATCCTAATAGGACTCGGCCCAATTGTCCTTCTTGAGTCCGGAGCGTAGTCTTCTTGTCGAAGAGAGCAGTATTCGGCCGGGTCGATAAGGTGATCCCGAACTGTCTTGTTTGGTCGAATCGATCTTATGTTCTTCAGTCGATCCGTACATTATAGCCCCCATCAGTTTGGCAAAATTGAAATTGAATTTAATCGCATGCAGTCGACTATGGTCATATTTATATTGGAATGAATGATAAGAAGCATGGGAAAATTATGGCTGAAATGAATGAGATCAAGAAATTGTTATGTATATGAAGGTGCTGGGGCTAATTGTAGAGAACAAGAAGAAAACGGGGATGAAGAAGAAGAATAAGAAAAAGGCGATGAAGAAGCAGATTTGAAGGAAATAATTGTGTGAAGTGTTTGTATATATAGGAATATAGGGATATATTATAAGCCATAGATATTAATTAATAAAAGTGATATGAACACTTGAAATAAGTGTTGAAGTTTGCACCGTAGGATTTATATAACTTATTAGATATTGACAAGTATTACTTATATTGCTTAGGTGGCAATTAACTGTAATAGCATAGCAATATGAACAATGTTTGTATGTTTGTAAAATATTGTCCAGAAAATATGTTTAATCGTATCTATTTCTCTTGCTATTTCTCTTCCTAATTTCATATCTACTCTCTTTTCTATTTCTCTTCAATTACATCAATTTATTGATAAAATAGGAATTTAATTACAAAAATTAGAAAAATACATCAAGGACACAACAATTTGGTATCCAGAGCCAGCGATTCTCGGAGGTTCGGATTACTATGGCCGAAGGAAAAAGATTGAAGGAGATGCAGAAGTTGGATGCACTTGTTGCTGATGAGAAAGGCCAACGCTTGATTCTGCAACAACAGTTTGATTCATTCCACAATGAACAAGGAGAATTACATGAAATAGTGGATATATTGCACCGCGAACAAAATGATATAAAACACACATTAGCACTAATGGAAACACATCAGAAGGCTTCACAGTTGCAGTTACAGGAAATTGTAAATCAATTCCAGAATATTAATAGGACAGAAACCGGAGGAGACGGCATACTTCCAAATCCTGAGAGAAATATTTCACAAAATAATCAACAAATTCAATCAGGTACTTCAAACCATTCCAGTTCTGCAACTAATTTTCAGAAAATAGATTTTCCTCATTTTGATGGAAATCATCCCAGTGCATGGGTTAGGAGGTGTACTCAAACAAATATCTCCATCGTTCATGGTTTTCTTTAAAATGTACTCAAATCTTCGGGTTTGAGTCTTTCACCTAGACTTTCTTTCAAGTCTAAAATTTTCGAAGCTTTGTTTAAAGCTTAGAACCTTTGAAGCTTTCTTTCAAGCTTAAAACTTACTAGGATTTCTTTCAAACAAAAATGTTCTCAAATCTTCGGGTTTGAGTCTTTTGCCTAGTGGAGGCACACAAGTAGTAGGCTGTCTTAAAAGCCGAAAATATACTCAAAACTTCGGGTTTGAGTTTTTCGCCTAGACTTTCTTCCAATCTAAAATTTTCGAAGCTTTCTTTCAAGCCTAAACTTCAAAGCTTTATTTCAAGCTCAAAACTTATTAGGCTTTCTTTCAAGCCGAAAAAAATTTGTTCATATTCGAATTTTAAGTTATTTATACTACAATAAAGTCTGCATATTATTTGTTTGTTGATTTTAACTATTTCGGATAGAGGCAATTGCTACTTTCCCCAATTTTTTTCGTCAACTTCTGATGGATGCCGTGTCGCCTACAGATGTTTTAAGGATGATCCGAACGGTCAGATTCAAGAGCCTGGTGTGAGAAACATTCGGTTAAAATTTGAGCATGATCCAACGGTTAATATAGTCCGAAGGATGGAAAAACCGAAGTTGCTGTTTGCAAATCCAAGAATATGCCTCTCAAAAGTGTTTGCCTGTTTTCTCTCTTATTTGTGGGATATCTTGTGATAACTTGAAATCGAGTTATAGAGCAAACTCGTGCTGATAACGTGTTATAAAACTTATGATAAAATGATGAACAAATTGTAGTAAGCAAAGTAATATGTAGAGAAAACTCCTCAACTCTTTTATCTCATTTTAGGTTGTAGTTCATCTTGTACAAATATGATGAAATGAACTCAACTATTTATAGGAGTTCAAGACTACAAGTAGTAAAACACATGTCTTCCTTGAAAGGGTAATGGGTGGCATCTATGCATTGTGATATTGGGATATACTTAGAAGCATCCACTTGTTCTTGCCTTGCCACACTTATTCTTGCTTTGACAAATATAGAGATATGTGTTAATTCCTTATACAACCAAGTGCAATAATATTGTCTTGACACCATATAACTTGAAGTGTAAATTGCAGTGGCAATTATGACATCCACAACTTATATATATATATATATATATATATATATATATATATATATATATATATATATATATATATATATATATATATATATATATATATATATATATTATAACAAAATTTTCTTTTTCTTTTTTCTTGTTGCTAATTTTCCGAAAGAGCCGCCCAAATGGCATTTTATTATCCATGGACCATGTGCATTAAAAAAAGGGGGATAGTTATTGGCTAGGCTATGGGGCCATAAAATTTTGGGGCCCTAGGCTTGGGCCGGACCTGGGTGTGATGGAATGATTTGGAGGTATGGATGTTAAGAAAAATGAGATAAGTATTTTCACCACCAAACATAGTCAATGAATGTTATTTATCACATTTATTGAATATATAATTTACTATATTTATCTCGTATGCATTTAATAAGAATTTATCCAATTGTTGGCACCAACAACTTTAAATTCAAAATTTTGGACATTAATAATTCTAATCACTTACCTAAATATAAACATGAAGTCAGTATTATATTACTCACCTATTAAATAAATGAAAATCAGCAATGTGCTACTTACCTATTTATAAATGAAATCATAATGTACTAGCCAAATATGTGCCAAAGATTTATGCTCTAGTAGGGTTGTCAACAGAATTCATATCCGCCTCCATATATATTGGGTTGAATTTAAGTTGAATTCGATATTTTTCGCTTATGAAATTTTCAAGTGTACCGAATCTTGTCAAATTCGATCGGATTTTATATATTTTCATGATCTTATAAAATCTTCACTTTAAAAAATTCTCACCAAATTTCTTTAATATGTACAACAAATTTATGACGTGCAACTTAGTTCACATGTTCAAGCATTCTTTATAATCCACATTCCTATATAAAAAAGTCTAAATCTCAATACATTAAACAACTTACTTTAATGATTTAACAGTTCTTGTTGAAAACGAAGATAATGTAATTTCAGTACTTTAATATGCATAAAAATTAAATCATAAAAAAATATCAATTAATGTCTCATTTAACAGATGGTAAAAGTCATTAATGTTATTGATTTACATTTTAATGGATCGATTGGATCAACATATGTTCATATTCGTTCTACATATTTACAATTGTTGGAATTTTTAATCATATCATATTTATGGAGCCTCCAATCAGAACAAAATTTCAATAAATCGATATTTAACTATTAGTCCATTAACAAACCAATATGGATATTCCTGAAACCCACAACATCAAACAACATATTCGGAATCTATTTTTTAGAATGGTGTCCTGCAAGCCAACTTTTTGGCATTGCATTATGAGCTATTTATAGAAACAATATATTTGATTAATACAATAAACTTATTATTAATGACCTATTTCATCTTACGCAATAATCTTCTAGCATCTGGTTGAAAGTCTTTAGATGAAAGGGCAAACCATGGACTGATTGCTACGATCGTGATATTAAATTATTTGGAGTTAATGAATCCATTGAGATAAGACATTGATGGATTTTGATGGAATCTCACGATTGTGTATACTCCGAAGATCTATAGGACGATGAGTCCATGAGCATGCCAAGGATTGCCGATATGTATGAGTGGCATATCCATGAATGTTAGGGCAGTGGGAGAGGGGGCTAAAGTATATTCACAAAACCAAATTCAATCAAACATTCAGACTTAAATTTATTTACGATAAAATATATGAAGAGATACAAAAAAATAGGAGGTGAAGTTTGACAAACAAATGAACCCTATAAGTACTTTTGTTACATATGATACCCCGTTATGACGGAACAACCATATTATAAAGAAAATATAAGATTGTATTCCTTTTAAAATTATTGAGATTTTTTTATTCAATTAAGTACATTGAATAAAGAAAAATAAAATTGAACTACAAAAAACAATGAGAGTTCATATTTTTTTTTATAGTTATTATTAAGGAACAAATTTAAAAACACATAATATCGAAATATTATTAAGAAGAAAAAAGTATGAAAATAATATTGAGAATGACAAAAAATTAAAAGAACAAAAAAAAGGTCCAATCAAGGGTTCAAACTCCGGACCTCGTGATTTTTCTTTCATCAGCATCACCAATTGACCATTACAAGTTTATGAAAAAACTTAAGCAATACTAATATATAATCCACAAAATTTGAGGGGGGGGGGGGGTCTATAGCCCATCATTGCCCCTCTCTAGATCCGCCCATGAGTGGGTGGCTTGCTAGATTGTGAATCGCATCGAACACACCAACCGAAGATATGCAAGCACGTGTCGCAAATTGGATATGGAGTTACACTTCTACTTACGATAATGTACGAGGAGTGGTCCTCAATACTTGAGATGTTAGGGTTTATCTAGTGTCCGACATTTATACTTTGATGTATTTCTAGAATAACTGGCATGTCAAACCAGAAGGTCTATGTGAATTTACGCCGGGTATACATGAATGTATATGCAAGTTCATAACACATGAGAGGATCCATTGACCTGATTTGATAGGTCAGGAGCTTCTCTTATTAATTCCATAATTGGTTGATTCCAAGGAAGACATTAGCCAAAGATGGTGACATCTTTAGGGAGGGATACCTCAGAGTAAGTGTTACAAAAGGGAACCGTCACAAGACTAGAAAACATAGAATCAAGGTGAATAAGGAAATCGATAAATATCCATGCCCTAGACTTTGATCGAAAGTGTTGGTCCCAAGTGGTCAGAAGAGGTTTAGAGGGGGGGGGGGGGTGAATAAACCTCTTTAAAAATTTTCTTCAAATTTAACTTTAAAACTTTCAATTTTAACTGAACAGACTAAGCTGATCAGATTAGTTAGTTACAGTTCTGTTCGCGAACAAATCTTTGAACAGACTTGTTGACCACTCGTCTGATTATTACTCAGCTGATTTTGCTAAAATCAGTTTTAATACTTAGAGTACTTGCAGCGGATTTTCAAAGTGTTTTTCACAAGTAATCTTAGTAGTTTGAAAAATGTTTCCCCAGTTTTATAAACTCCTCTAAATCCTTTTTCAAACAGTTAAGTTAATGTGTTTTATGCAACAGAAAATATGCAAGTAAAAATGCAAACAAAAACACAAACGATTTTTATAGTGGTTATATGGATTTGAATATCCTTTAGTCCACTCTTCCAAGTCACTCAGATCTTGGGTTATACTATAATCACAAAGTTTACAGTATACTCTGCTTGCGTCGAACAACAAACGAAACGACCACAAGTTCGCAATAGGAAATCACACAGAAGACCTATTCTCTGAAGTTTGATCACTCACAAAGATGGATCACAACTCCGCACAACACTCTTGTTTACAAAATCACTCAGAAGATGTATTTTTCTTGATTCTTCAACTCTGCTTTCGTCAACAAATGACTCAGCTGATGAGTGAGCTGTTCTTGAGACTTAAAGAATTTTGCTTCGGAAATTTCTCTCAGAAAGTGTGTTGCTTATTTCTTCTTCGTCTCTCTCAGCTATTTATACTTGAGGATAGAAAAATGTCCGTTGAAGAGAGACAAGTTTCAAATTCCTCGAGTACTGGTCCTTAAAATCCGCGAACGGCTCTTTTGCAGTCTGTCCGTACTGTGAACAGTACTATTCTGCAGGCAGCATTAAATGCACCCAGCTGATGCGAAGCATTTCTTCAATCATTTGTCTTTAATAACCTTGTACTTCAGCATTTATTACTCCAAGGGGCATTTATTACCGTTGGGAACACTTCATGATCTTCTTCACTTGGCTGACGAAAGTACATGTCTGATGGCGAACTCGGCTGATCTCAAACTTGAACAAATCTGATTTGAGTCGGCTGATCTTCATCAGTCTGATAACTTTACTTCAGCAGATCAGAAGTCTTGGACCTTGAAACTTTGACTCTTCTGATGTCTTCTTTACTTAGTCAAAATTTCTTCTAAGGGATCATCAGCTAAGTTACTCCATACTTAGCCAATCTTTGAAGTTTTGGAATCCTTCAAAACCTCCCTTTACAAATTGTCTTCAGAGCCTTCATCTTCATCTTTATCCAACAATTTCCCCCTTTTTGATGATGACAAAACTTCAGCTAAGTACCTGTTAAATACCTAAGCTAAAGAGTGTAATCCTCAAAATTTTCTGAGATAGAAAAAGTTTATTGGATTGAACTTGACTTTTCATTAATATTGAAAAAGAGTTACAAGGTACAAGTTCATCAGATGAGATTTCTGAAGAATAGATAGAAGTAAACTGTTTACAATGAATTTAGAAATAATTTCTAACTATCAGCTTCTTCATCTGATCCTTCAAGCTCTTCTACATATTCATAAGATGACTCTTCGTCATCTTCTTCTTCTTCATCAGCTTCTTCTTCCAAGATTGCTTTGGCAGCTTCCATCTTTTCTTTAAGTTGCTGTTCTCTGATCAGCTCCATTGCTTTCTTGGCAGATTCAGTCTCCTTGTACTTGGTAGTTTCTTTTTCAATCTTTTCTTCTTCTTCTACCTTTCCAAGATTTTCTTCAGTCTTGTCAGCAGTGTCTTCAGTTTCCTTGGCTTCAATGGTTGCTTCAGCAGTTTCCTTAGCTGTTTCTTCAGCAGCAGGTTCCTTAACTGTCTCTTCAGTAGCAGGTTCCTTAACTGTTTCTTCAGCAGCAGGTTCCTTAACTGTTTCTTCAGCAGCAGGTTCCTTAGCTGTTTCTTCAGCAGCAGGTTCCTTAGCTGTTTCTTCCCTTTTATCTTCCCCCTTTTTGTCATCATCAGTTTTGATGACATCAGAAGGTGCAACAACAGGGTTGAGCGCAACCGTCGGAATCTTCACTCCAGCACACAAAGCCTTGAGATTCTGATTGACAACATCGTGACTAGCTGTAAGATGATGAATATCAGTGCTGATGATGTCAGTCTTGTCATTGAAGTAGTCAATATTCAGGTTCACAGTTGCAATTTCGTCTTGAACAGCCTGTACAACACTTCCTACTTCTTGCAACAATCCTAAATTGACTGCCTTCTCCTCTTCACTGACTTTAATGAAGGTTGTAGTCAGATCAGCGATCTTGTGTTCAGCCCTTGTAAGTGCAGTATGAAGATGATTTACGTCACTCTTCACATCCTCCACATTTCTGTTCATATCATTTAAGCTTTTCACTAACTGCAAGGAATGATCTTGAGGAATGGGAATATTTGTGATTTCAGTCTTGATGATCTTTTCTGTAGACTGTTGCACAGTTTCCAGCTGAAGCTTATTTGATTCTGTCAATTCTTCCTTAAGCTCTGTCTTCAGCTCCTCTTTAACCTTCAACAGCTACTGTTGATGCTTCTCTTCCAGTTCCTTTAGTTGATTTTCCATCAGCATCTGGATTGCTTCCATCAGTGATGAATGTTTATCAGCTGATGAAGCAGAAGCAGCAGCTTCATCCCTTTCTTCAATTTCCTGGTGGACAGGAATATCTTCCATCTTCTCGTCTTGATGATCTCCAGAATCCTCAGCTTTCCACTCAATAGCTAGGGGTTCATCAGCAACCTTTTCAGCAGACTTGTCTTCAGTCTGATCAGTAGACTTATCAGCATTTTGATCAGCAGGCTTGTCAGCAGGTTGATCAGCAAGTTGATCAGCAGGCTTGTCAGCAGGTTGATCAGCAGGTTGATCAGCAGGCTTGTCCTCAATCTGATCAGCAGACTTGACTTCAGGCTTGTCCGCAGTTTTAGGTTCATCAGTAACATCATCATAGACCAAGTTTGTGATGGTGCCATCATCATTGAAGCAAGTGGTTTGTCTGATTTGCCTCACAATGATCCAGGGGTTAACAAAAGCATTATTCCCCTTTGGCACTTCATAGTACGGTTGTACTTCCTTGCCAAAAATGATTTGCTGGATGCTTGGCAGCAGTGGCAAGTCACTTGAACAGCCTTGCTGATACTTTGACTTTTTAGCCCATCTCTTCAGGGCAGCCATAACAGCAAACTTAATTGCTCTTTCTTCAGCATCTTCAGACTTTTTCTTCTTATCAGGCAAGGTGCTTTTAATTTTCTTGGCCTCCTCCAATGCAAAGCCTTTTGCATAACTATGCATCACATCTCTTACATAGCTGGGATCTAGGGCCTTTTGAATGGAGTTTGTCTTCAGCCAAGTCAGAACCCAACGTTCTTCATCAACCAACTCCTTCATGCTTTGAAGTTCTGCTATTGACTTATTCAACCTGTTGTCTCTCCAACTGATGTACCTTGGTTTCTCCTGGTTGAACAGAGTCCTTAGCATTAGCTTTTGATCATAGTAAGCTAAGGACTTCTCAAATTTCTTGAAAAGCTCCTTATCAGCATATACTATTTCAAAGGCTTTTCTGACTTCAAATTTATCCTTGGACTTGACTTTGGGGGTAGGCAGTAAGATCTTTTTCTTGTCTTCTTCTTCATTTCTGCCTTCTCCAATCTTGATGCCACCTCCATGGACAGGTCCATAGGCATCAGTTTTGCTCTTTTCAATCACCATAGCCATTTCAGCATCTTCAGCAGCTTTTCTCTCTGCTTCAGACATTCTTCTTCTGCCTTCATCCTTTTCAGCTTGAGCCTTACTTAGCTCAAGTGCTTTCTTTTCTTCCAATTCATCCTGTTTCCTCTGTTCAGCCTCCTCCCTTGCTTTCTTGTCAGCTTTGGAAACTTTCTTTTTCCTTAGCACAAATTTTCTTTTGCCTTTGTCAGCAGGGGCTGGTCCAACAGATGATATGGGATCAGCAGCTATAGGATGTATGATTTGAACATCTGGATCTTCTTGAGGTTGAGCAGCCTCAGCAATTGGTGCAGATTGAGTAATCTGTTGCTCATCAGCTTTGTCAGCAGTAGAAGCTTCAACAGGTCTTTCAGCAGATTCTGGACTTGATCTCACCAAGTCCACCAACTCAGTATCTTTCTCTATGAAGGACATCTGCTTCCTTGCAGACTTCTTGGTTCTTCCTTCACGATAGTTTGAAGCAGCTGTATCTCTTTGTTGGCTTCTTGTTCTTTTAGAGATACCTTCAGCAGGCTTCTCTGCTGATGGAGTTCTTGATGGTGATGCAGGGGATCCAGTCCTTACATCAGCGATTATGTTCTCAATGATCTTAGTGGCTTCAGTAGCAGAAGTCACTTTCTCCATCTGCTTTGCTTCTTTCTTTTTAGGCACATCAGCAGCCTTCTTCTTTTTAGTTTCAACAGCCAGGTTAGCTGTTTTGACTAATCTTCGTTGTCTTTTGGCAGGGACTTCCTTCTGTCCCTCATCATCAGCTTCCTCAGGCTCATCAGCCTTTCTATTCAGAACTGGCAGGTATTTGTTCATGGCCTTAGACTTGTGAATCTCCTTGCCATTCGTCATAGTACACCCCAGTTTGGTCAGCAGATAACTGATCGTAATCCTGTGGTTGGTGTGAGGACCCTTTCCTTTCTTGTCATCCAGGAAATCAGCTAAGATGTACCATACTATGATGGACCAGTTGACTTCCATTCCATAGTAAATGGCAGCCATGATGCTGAATCTTTTCATCGTAACAGCATCCAGAGAAAATGTGCAGTTTTCAATCAGTTTTGACACCATATCAGCCATCCGCTGATATTCATCCCTTTAGTTGCTTCTTCCTTATGTTTCCAGAAAACACTTCTCCCTCTTTGGCGCAGATCGCCCAGAACTGTTGGTGCTTATCCTCCGTCAGTACAGTGACGTCGTGTCTTCCATGGTTAGGAAGCCCAAACGTCTCGTGAAGAACAGCAGGGGTGATGGTGATAGATTTGTCTCCCACTGTAGCCTTAATCTCCAGTGAGTTGTAGTCAGCTTTCGCTGTGTTGTAGTACTTCATCACTTGGTCAGTCCAGATAACTCCTTCGTGGTATTCCATGAAGTTCACCAGCGAAGCAGCTTTGAACTTTTCGAGCAGTTCTTTCATCAGATCCGTACCGGATTGGTAGTAGGACCATACACGAGATACATCCCTTCAGCAGCCATTTCAGATCTGTAGGAGTTAGAAAGAAAAACGAAGAGAGTTTTTGCAGAAAATTGCTCAAAAATTCTCACAAGTACTTTTGAAGATTTAGGGTGCGTAAAGAATGACTCGACTGATCAGATGAGAATTTATAGAGTTGGGGTATGTCGGTTTCCGTGATAACCACCAACCGTTAGATTCGTTTTTCTGTCAGTGATGATCGTGTGGCTTCTGTTACGACCTTTCAAATTCAAAAGATATTTTAATGAAGAGCGGGAATATGTACCGCCCGACAGTTATTTATAAAAGCGTGTTTTGAATAAAACGTTTTTAAATAGCTCGCTTTTATTTAAGTGATCAGATGAGTATACTAAACACTTATCTGATAGACTACTGTCCTGATGACAATGCTGTTATCAGAGAATGCCAATAGCTGATAACCTTCCTCAGCTGTTTGTCAATCCAGCTAGATAAAATAGTCTTGATCTTCGATAGTTGAGTCTTCTGTTGAAAACATAACTTCAACTAACTGTCATTAACAAATTTCATCTTTAATTCAGAAGTACCGCTAGTCTTACACGTTCCCCCTGAGTTTAAGAATTCATAAGTTAACTAGTCTGTTGAAAGTTAATCCTTGAAGATAAGAAAGATGAGTAAGCTGTTGAACTCTAGTCTTCTGATGAGTTCCCCCTCAGCTTATGCATCTAATTTTAATAATCCCAGTTCAGCTCTTAGAGTTGAAAACCTTGTCTCACTTAGAGGTTTTGTGAAGATGTCAGCAATCTGATTTTCAGTAAACACATATTCTATCATGACATTTCCTTTCTCCACATGATCTCTAATAAAATAATGTTTGATCTCAATATGTTTAGTCCTTGAATGACTTGTAGTATTCTGAGTGAGACTGATTGCACTTGTATTGTCACAGTAGATTGGTATTCCACTGATTTTGATATTGTAGTCTTCTAGTTGATGCTTCAACCATAAGATTTGTGCACAGCAAGCTCCAGCAGCTATATACTCAGCTTCAGCAGTAGATATAGAAACTGAAGTCTGTTTCTTACTCATCCATGAGATCAGACGACTACCTAAGAACTGACAGGCACCTGTTGTGCTTTTTCTGTCAATCTTGCAGCCTGCAAGGTCAGAATCTGAATATCCAATAAGCTCGAATCCAGACTCTCTAGGGTACCACAATCCCAATTCTTGAGTGCCCTTAATATATTTCAGTATCCTCTTGGCAGCTAAGAGATGAGATTCCTTGGGATTTGATTGGAATCTTGCACAGACCCCAACAGAGTACATGATATCAGGTCTGCTGGCTGTTAGATATAACAGTGACCCAATAATGCCTCTGTATTTGGTTATGTCTACTGATTTGCCATCTTCATCTTTATCCAAACGAAGACTTGTAGACATTGGAATTGTAGCAGTAGAGCTAGTTTCCATACCAAATTTCTTGAACAGATCCTTTGTGTATTTTGCTTGGCTGATGAAAATTCCATCAGGCAACTGTCTAACTTGCAAACCAAGAAAATAGTTAAGTTCTCCCATCATGCTCATTTCAAATTTGTTCTGCATTAGCTTTGAGAACTTATCACACATCTGTTGATTAGTTGAACCAAAAATAATATCGTCCACATAAATTTGCACAAGCAAAATATGTTCTTCCCATTCAATAGTGAACAAGGTCTTGTCAACTTTACCTTTGCGAAATCCTTTAATTAAAAGAAAGTCAGATAAAGTATCATACCATGCTCTTGGAGCCTGTTTCAGTCCATAAAGAGCTTTCTTCAGACGATATACTTTGTCCTCTTCTTGATAAACTTCAAATCCAGGAGGTTGTTCAACATAAACTTCTTCTTGCAATTCTCCATTGAGAAAAGCTGATTTCACATCCATCTGATAGACTGTGAAATTCTTGTGAGCAGCGTAGGCAAGAAAGAGTCTGATTGCCTCTAGTCTTGCTACAGGTGCAAAAGTTTCATCAAAGTCAATGCCTTCTTCTTGGCAGTAACCTTTGGCCACTAGTCTTGCTTTGTTTCTGGTGACTTCACCATCTTCATTCATTTTATTCCTGAATACCCACTTAGTGCCAATGACTCTTTGATGACTTGGTCTAGGAACTAAGTACCAGACTTCATTCCTTTCAAATTGATTTAGCTCCTCCTGCATAGCTTCAATCCAGTTGGAGTCACTGAGAGCTTCTTCAATCTGTTTAGGCTCAATTTGAGATAGAAAACTAGCAAACATAGCATCTTGTGCAGCAGCTCTTCTTGTTTTCACTCTGTCTAAAGGATCACCAATCACTAACTCTGGTGGGTGATTTCTGAGCCATCTGAGATCAGGTTGCAAATCAAAATGTTGTCCTTTGTCTTGATCTTGCAACACTACTGTTGGAGATACAGTAGTAGTCTGTTGAACATTTGTTGTCTGTTGAACAGTCTCTGGTCTATCAGCTGTTTGCAACTCGTCTGTTAGACAATCAGCTCTGTGATTTTGAACAGCACTTGAGTTATCAGCTGAGTTGAGATCAGGTAGTATGATGGGTACATATTCTTCATTCCTTCCAACCTTCATCTTCTGTAAATCAGTAGACAGATCATGATTAACATTTTGATTCTTTTCAGAAGATTGACTTGGCTCATCAAATACTACATGAATGGATTCTTCTATTAGTAATGTTCTTTTATTGAAAACTCTATAAGCCTTACTAACAGATGAGTATCCTACAAAGACAGCTTCATCAGCCTTTTCTGCAAATGCAGTAAGGTGATTTTTACCATTATTTAAAACATAGCATTTACAACCAAAAATCTTAAAGTAAAGAATGTTTGGCTTCCTGTTGTTCCAAACTTCATATGGAGTCTTGTTCTGGTGCTTGTTGATCATGCATCTGTTTTGGGTAAAACATGCTGTATTTGTTGCTTCTGCCCAAAATCTTTGTGGCAGCTTAGCTTCAGCTATCATGGTTCTGACAGCTTCCTTTAGTGTTCTGTTTCTCCTTTCAGCAACACCATTCTGTTGAGGGGTTCTGGCATCAGAGTACTCATGATGTATTCCTTTGATATTACAATACTCTTCAACAGTAGAGTTTGTGAACTCTGTCCCTCTATCTGATCTAATCTTCAATATTTTGATACTCTTCTCATTTTGGATCAGTTCCATCAGATTTGTAAGATGTTCCTTGGTTTCACTTTTCTTCTTCATGAAAATCACCCAAGTATATCTTGAATAATCATCCACAACAGCTAGGCAGTATTTCTTTCCACCATTGCTGACTGGATCAATGGGTCCAAATAAGTCCATGTGTAGCAGCTCCAATATCCTTCCAGAAGATTGATGCTTCTTGCTTTTGAACGATGACTTGATTTGTTTACCCTTCTGACAGGCGTCACAGAGCTTATCTTTGCTCATGACAGTTTTAGGAATCCCTTCTACCAAATCATTCTTGATTAATCTGTTAATGGTCTTGAAGTTTAAATGATTCATTCTCTTGTGCCACAGCCAACTAACTTCACTTGGTGCAGATGCAACCAAACAAACACTTGAATTCTTGTCAGCAGAATTCCAGTCGACTATGTAGATATTTCCTTGTCGTCTTCCAGATAAAATTACCTTCTTTGTACCAATCTGTTCAACATAACACTTATCTGTTGAGAAGATGACTGAATATCCCTTGTCACAAAATTGACTTATGCTCAGCAGATTATATTTGAGGCCTTTGACATATGAGACGTCAGATATCTCTATGTTCCCTCTGATTAATCTTCCTTTAGCTTTAATCTTGCCTTCTTTGCTGTCCCCAAAAGTAACCTTTGGACCATCCACAGCAACTGCATCTGTCAGCTCATGTATGTTTCCACACATGTGTCTTGAACATCCACTGTCCAAGTACCAAATATTCTCTACTTTACTCCTACTCCTAATCCTATCCTACAAAACAAAAATAAAATTATTTTAGGTACCCTTATTGAGAGGGTCCTGAAGGATTAGTTCCACCTTTGACAACCCAAGATGTTGAACTCTTAGGCTTCTTAGGTTTCTGAGTTTTGACAGGAGCATGAACAGTTTTATTTTCATCATAATTATCAGATAAGTCATGTTGATGATCAGTATGATAAGAATAATGTTAATAAGCAGGGTAAGGTGCATGATAAGCAGGATATGCATGCATTGGATGAGCAGGGTAAGGTGCATAGTAACTAGGAAATTGAGGTGCATGATACATAGGATGATATGCAGCAGGTTGCACATAATATGACTCATTTCCATACCAAGCATTTTGATTTTTCTTGTTCTTATGCTTCTTTGGTTTACTAACAGTTTGCTCATTAACAGACGACTTAGTTTTCTCACTAGTCTGATTAGTCTTAACCTTATCAGAAGACTTCCTAGGACTCTTCTGTTTGGGTTTACTAGTCTGTTTTCCTACACTAGGCTCTTTGCTCTTTTTAGCCTTAGGAGATTTCTTCTCCTTTACCACTTTCTCAGATGAGGTAGGTTTAGAAGTTTGAACATACAGAATGACCTTACTATTGTCAGCAGATATGAATTTTTCAGTATGGTTCAATTCTATTTTATCCTTTTCTAAAGGTGTCTCCTGTTTACTAGATGTAGGCATGGATGCAACAGTTGACTTATCATGAGACTCGATAATTTTCTCAAGTTCTATGATTTTTCCTTTATAGACCTCACATTCAGCTTTCAGAGATTCATTTTCTTGCTCAAGCTGTTTGTATTCAGCTGATTCTTTTGGCTTTTCAGCTAAAAGTTTCAGTGAACTGTTTTGCTCTTTTAGCAGGATCATCTCTTCCTTAAGCTTAACAAATTCTCCAGCAATCGTAGTATTATTCAACATCATTTGCTCTAGAGAATCAAACAGTTCATTATTTTGAGGAGTTACCTCATCCTCAGAGTCATCAGATTCCTTAGCCATCAGGCAGAGGAGAGCAGGTTTCTCTTCATCAGAAGATTCTTCATCAGATGTGTCTGAGTCTGAATCAGATGAGTAGACAGCAGCAAGCTTTTCAGCTTCAGCTACCATTGCTTTTCCTCTTTGATGCTTTCTTTCCTTTCTGATTCTCTTCTCTTCCTCAGTGTATTTTTCTGCTTTTAGATATGGGCAGTCCCTGATGAAATGTCCCAATTTCCTGCAGTTGTAACACATTAGTTTTGCTTTATAATCATCTTTTTCTTGAGAAGAAGAGTTAGGTTTAGAAGTAGAAGCAGCATGATTGTATTTGTTTTTCATCTTTCTCTTATAGAACTTCTTGAAGTTGTTCATCAATAATGCTACATCTCCAGCAGTGTACTCCTTCTTGTTGAGTAGTGATGCTTCATCAGATGAGTCCACATCTTGACTTCTATGTGCTGGTCTCCTGGTGTTTTCAGCAGCAACTAAGGCAGCTGTGGGTCCTGAAGTTGAGGTTTCTTCAATACCCATTCTAGGAAGTTTATACTCGAATGCCTTGAGTACGGAGAACAGCTCTGTAAGAGAAATCTTCCCCAGATCTCTTGATTCTTCCATAGCTGTCACCTTCATATTGAACTTGGGGGGCAGGGCCTTTAGAACTCTGACGGTGATCTCCTTGTCAGTAAAGGTCTTTCCCAGCTTTAGGACTTCATTCAACGTTCTGGTAAACCTGGTATCCATCTGATCAATGGTCTCTCCAGATTTCATCTTGAAGTTGTCCAGCTTCTCCAAGGCAACACTGAGCTGATGCTCTTTGATGGCGTCGTTTCCTTCACTCATGTCACGAACCTTGTCCCACATCTCCTTTGCAGTTTTGCAATGTTTGACCTTGTCAAACCGATCATTATCCAGGGCTTTGGTCATGATGAAACGGCCAACTTTATCCAGATTGAACAGCTTTATCTCCTCGGCTGTCATCTCTGTCAGATCTTTTTCCACCACCATTTCAGCTTCATCTACTATGATGGTCTTGGTGAATTTGAATGGACCTTTAATGATACATGTGTACATGTTGTCATTATAGGCTGCTAGAAAGATTTCCATTCTAATCTTCCAGTCCTCAAAGGACATACCAGCAATGTGGGGAACATGACTGATACAATCCATTTTTCAAAAAGTTTTGATTTTTCAAAAATATGCTCTTTTGAAAAAGTTTGAAAACCTTTGAAAAACACTTGGATCAAGCTCGTTGATCAGGCAGCTGATTCAAATGAACCACCCGCTCTGATACCACTTGTTGGTCCCAAGTGGTCAGAAGAGGTTTAGAGGGGGGGGGGGGGGTGAATAAACCTCTTTAAATATTTTCTTCAAATTTAACTTTAAAACTTTCAATTTTAACTGAACAGACTAAGCTGATCAGATTAGTTAGTTACAGTTCTGTTCGCGAACAAATCTTTGAACAGACTTGTTGACCACTCGTCTGATTATTACTCAGCTGATTTTGCTAAAATCAGTTTTAATACTTAGAGTACTTGCAGCGGATTTTCAAAGTGTTTTTCACAAGTAATCTTAGTAGTTTGAAAAATGTTTCCCCAGTTTTATAAACTCCTCTAAATCCTTTTTCAAACAGTTAAGTTAATGTGTTTTATGCAACAGAAAATATGCAAGTAAAAATGCAAACAAAAACACAAACGATTTTTATAGTGGTTATATGGATTTGAATATCCTTTAGTCCACTCTTCCAAGTCACTCAGATCTTGGGTTATACTATAATCACAAAGTTTACAGTATACTCTGCTTGCGTCGAACAACAAATGAAACGACCACAAGTTCGCAATAGGAAATCACACAGAAGACCTATTCTCTGAAGTTTGATCACTCACAAAGATGGATCACAACTCCGCACAACACTCTTGTTTACAAAATCACTCAGAAGATGTATTTTTCTTGATTCTTCAACTCTGCTTTCGTCAACAAATGACTCAGCTGATGAGTGAGCTGTTCTTGAGACTTAAAGAATTTTGCTTCGGAAATTTCTCTCAGAAAGTGTGTTGCTTATTTCTTCTTCGTCTCTCTCAGCTATTTATACTTGAGGATAGAAAAATGTCCGTTGAAGAGAGACAAGTTTCAAATTCCTCGAGTACTGGTCCTTAAAATCCGCGAACGGCTCTTTTGCAGTCTGTCCGTACTGTGAACAGTACTATTCTGCAGGCAGCATTAAATGCAGCATTAAATGCACCCAGCTGATGCGAAGCATTTCTTCAATCATTTGTCTTTAATAACCTTGTACTTCAGCATTTATTACTCCAAGGGGCATTTATTACCGTTGGGAACACTTCATGATCTTCTTCACTTGGCTGACGAAAGTACATGTCTGATGGCGAACTCGGCTGATCTCAAACTTGAACAAATCTGATTTGAGTCGGCTGATCTTCATCAGTCTGATAACTTTACTTCAGCAGATCAGAAGTCTTGGACCTTGAAACTTTGACTCTTCTGATGTCTTCTTTACTTAGTCAAAATTTCTTCTAAGGGATCATCAACTAAGTTACTCCATACTTAGCCAATCTTTGAAGTTTTGGAATCCTTCAAAACCTCCCTTTACAAATTTTCTTCAGAGCCTTCATCTTCATCTTTATC